>PPJW02000042.1:0-145683 GCA_003705905.2 Lipomyces sp. NRRL Y-11553 | reverse complement strand
GTGCTAAACGTCAAAAATTGAAATTTCATAACTGGCGTGTAATAAGGGTTAGGGAGACCCTTTTAGGCAGGAGGCGACGTTATGATATCCAAAAAAAAGTGTTGCTAAATCCCTCTATTAATATGCATAACGAAATTCTTATCCTGCCGATCCCTACAACGGGCAACTGTCTGGCAGTCTGCGAAAGTACAAAACGTAATATGAATAGCTAATTGATTGTTGCGCCCAACTCATGTGTTTTGTATAGTAACTAATAATGGCAACTTCATTTTCACGTGAACCATGATTTTCAGAACCTGAACCGAAATGATTAAACTAGCCCGGCGAACCTGGTGCCAGCACAGATGAAACCGGATGCCTCGGTTCGGTTCCCCACGCCCAGATTGGCGATGATGATGGCGGGGTCAAAAGTCAACGGAACTCTTCGACTTCGACCTCGGCCTCGTTGCTGGTTTATATAACACTAATGGATTTGAGCCACATTCGATAGCCAGCATTGGTTAACATAGTATATGTAATTTACATATATAATACTAGCTCGTTCCCCCACAACACACAGTCGAAATCATCATCGTCATCCCAATTCTTCAATGTCCGCCAACGCAACGCAGGCACAGGCAGACTCCGTCGCCCAGGCACTCGCCGGTGCCGGAGGTGGTGCACTCGCGATGGTCGTAACATATCCTCTCATCACGCTCTCGACCCGCGCGCAAACCGAGCGTCGAAAGTCCATGACGGCGACGGCGACGACTACGACCGAGAACGCCGAAGAAGGAATCCCTCTGCCAGCAACATCCTCGACCCGGCCAAAGCGTCGTCTGATCCAAAAACCCAGTCTTATCAGTGCGGCAGGAAAGATCATACAGCGTGAAGGAGTCAGCGGATTATATTCTGGGCTTGAGTCGGCCCTGTTTGGAATCTCCGTTACTAATTTCGTGTATTACTACTTTTATGAGGGAACCCGTGGCCTGTTTGAACGACGCAAGCAACTTAAAGGTGCAAACGCTCTAGCCTTGACCTCGGCCATGTCAACGTTAGAAAGCATGATCGCTGGCGCCATAGCCGGATCAGCTACCGTCATCTTGACGAATCCTATTTGGTAATCGAACCAACATCAATTGATTTTGTGATCTTTCCCACTAACAAACCAAACAGGGTCGTGAATACTCGTCAGACAGTCCGCCCATCCGCCGGCTCATCAGGAAAGAGACTTTCTGTCTTTGAAACTGTCAAGGATATTTTGTCCACGGATGGGCCAAGAGCATTCTTTGCAGGTCTGACACCGGCCCTCATGCTCGTTATAAATCCGATCCTACAATACACAATCTTTGAGCGTCTGCGGGCCGTAATTGAGCGCCGCAGAAAGCTACAGCCGTTCGACTTCTTCATTCTCGGAGCAATCGGCAAACTTGTCGCAACCACAACAACCTACCCGTACATCACGATCAAGTCCCGCATGCAGGTTCAGCGCAAAAACGCAGGCGCTGAAGCCACGGCCGCCGGCGACGAGAAGAAAGTCGACGCGTCCGAAGTCTACACGTCGACTTTCTCTGCTTTTAAGCAGATCTGCCAACAGGAAGGATGGACTAGTTTGTATAGTGGCATCGATTCCAAAATCGTACAGAGCGTTTTGACTTCTGCCTTTTTATTTTATTTCAAAGAACAGCTTGTCACTGCTGCCGTTAAGACTCTACAAGTCGTCCGACGACAAGCATATTAAATTCGAAGGTCCCCGCTCCCCCCCTCCCCCACAAATGTTAACGAACATATGTACGTCAAATATGTTATTGCAATGTATAGGGATAGGTTATGTACTTAGCTTGTGTATTGCAAATTCGTCGCATCTAATTTCGCCTACTTTTTCAAGGTACTATGTACACAGTCACGAACAAGTTGATCTAACAATCTGACAAAGACCTGAGGTCATCCAATCTTATCAATTTACCTTTCCATTTGTTGGCGTACTACCAGATAGTGTAATCAGAACGCACTATCATTATTATTCGTAATATTATTATTATTGTTTATTATTTATTATATATAACAACTAATTATAGACTGACCAACCATGGTTTTAATATGCCGATTAGGTCATCGTCAAATCTGCGGGGACTTGATGCGTAGGCACGTCGTGAGGAGCAAAGTGGAAAGACATTATTTGAAGGACAGGCATGATAAACTAGACCCGACGAACCGAAAAATATATGTTAAGAAAAAAAAACCAATGAAAAAAAATTCACGCAACAACAACAACAACACACACACAAAAAAAAACAAATTATCAAAATAGAAAATCAAATAAAATCAATCTAGCAGCATCCACCGGCCGCACCAGGTCGGATGGACTCACCCTCCCCAATCCTGATAGGACCCTTGCCAGCGCCGGTAGGTGCCGTGCCCATCCGCTCCTTGATCTGTCGTGCCATAGTCAAGAAAGCCTGCTCGACATTGGTCGCGTTCTTGGCAGACGTCTCCAAAAACGGGATCTTGAGACTGTCGGCAAATTCCTAGTTTGGATTATTCAATCAATACTTCGATTTCCACTTATTGTCTAACTTCGAAATCATACCTTAGCAACAGTGTACTCGACGACCTTCTTATCAGCCATATCTGACTTATTACCAACCAGCAACTTGTTCACTCCCTCGGTTGCATAACGGTCGATTTCCTGCATCCACTGCTTGACGTTGGTGAAGCTCTCTTGGTCCGTGACATCGTACACAACAATGATACCGTGCGCTCCTCTATAGTACGATGATGTTATAGTGCGGAATCGTTCTTGTCCGGCTGTGTCCCACTGTTACCATGAAATTAGCTTGGCCTGTCGACCGCAATTCACACGTTCGCAGGCTAACTTACAATTTGTAGCTTCACGGTCTTGCCTTCTAGTTCAATAGTACGGATCTTAAAATCAACACCGATCGTAGATATGTAAGACTCCGTGTAGGTATCATCGGCAAATCGCAGTAACAGGCAAGACTTGCCGACACCGGAATCACCAATGAGCAGTAGCTTGAAAAGATAATCGTATCTGCAAATTTTTCGTTAGACAAATTTACACATCCATCATTTGGAACCGAGTCTTGTTAGATCCTTTGCGGCACAGAACTGCTATTTAACTATTTTAAAGAATTCGCTGGGCCGCCTTTTGCTGGACTCATCTGCTCCCTTCTGCAAGCTCGGTGTACCATCCCCGATTATATACTCTGAAAGTCGGCATCCTCACCACTGACACTTCAACAGTTCCAAATAATATGCTGATATCGCCTGTCTCGAACCATACGCAATCCGATAATAATGCATCTATTCACATCATGTCATCCAGCCATTGTCCACCGCATATTCTGGAATATTGCATCAAGGGACATTGATATTTCTGTTCGGCTGTAAAGATCGGCGTGGGTCGCTAAGCGAATAAAATATAAAAATAACAGCTCTGGGACCAACAAGGGATCCACAAGGAATCTTATCTACTAAGCAAGCACTTGAATGGAAATATTTTACTCTACCACACATAATTAGCAAACCGATGACCACAACTCAATTCGCGCAGTTGGTAAATGCTATGTTTCAAAGCACCACGGCACATTTTGTCACAGAACAACAAACTTACCACTCAGGATTCATTGTCGAATTATTCTTGAGATATGTTAGGACCGATCAGACCAAACGCAGTACGCCAGAGGTTTTTTTAAATAAAGTGAGGAAATTTGTCGTGGATATGGCTGCAAAGTTGGCGGGGGTGATTCCGTACACGAGCAAAACACCAGCGAGTATGAGAGGCCAGTAAAGTTGCGTGGGTTTTGGATAGCTGCAGCCTGCCGTTTAAGTTAATTACGTCGCCCTCCCTTAGCAGGGCTAGGGCCAGAACGAAACAGGGCAGCCAACCACGTGACTGCGCGCTTACGCCAAATATCCAGAGTTCCTAACACAAATACGCCGTAAAGGACACGCGCTCGCTAAGATATGCATATATTTTATGGTGTGTGTTGGTTGTATATAGACATGCCATTAATATGAATAATATAGACTGCGATTCAATATATGATCTTAAGCCCAAATATATTTAAAGCAAAGACAAGTGATAGAATTATGTATAAAGAAAGAACCATTTCCGAACAATACCATAACATCAAGTACACATAAAAAATACAAATTTTATAGAGCCATCATCTTTCATTATTCACCCATCAGACCCACCATAGTTTTATTTACCGTCCGTTCAACATCTAATAGCCAAACTGAATTCCTTATTCCTAATATTAACCAATGGTTTAGTCGACCTCTTCGACGGTGGGACCTTCGCTTCCACCGGCACCAGGGAAGCCACCAGGAGCACCACCAGGAGCACCACCAGGGAAGCCACCAGGAGCACCACCACCAGGAGCACCTCCGGCGCCGTAGAACTTCATCATGATAGGGTTGGCAACGCCTTCCAACTCCTTCTGCTTGTCGCTGTACTCCTCAGTGGTAGCAGTCTGGTTGGCGTCAAGCCACTCAACTGTCTCGTCGATAGCCTTCTGGAGAGTCTCCTTGTCTTCAGCAGAGAGCTTCTCCTTAGCAGCTTCTTCAGACAGAGTGTTCTTGAGCGAATAGCTGTAAGATTCAAGACCGTTCTTAGCACCGATACGGGCAGACTCCTTCTCGTCGTCCTCCTTGTACTTCTCAGCCTCGGAAACCATACGGTCAATGTCCTCCTTAGAGAGACGTCCCTTATCGTTGGTGATAGTAATCTTGTTGGACTTTCCGGTTCCCTTCTCAACGGCAGAGACGTTGAGAATACCATTGGCATCGATATCGAATGTGACCTCAATCTGTGGCACACCACGGGCGGCAGGTGGAATACCAGTAAGCTCGAACTTGCCAAGGAGGTTGTTATCCTTGGTCTTAGCACGCTCTCCCTCATATACCTGAATCAAGACACCAGGCTGGTTATCCGAGTAGGTAGAGAAAATCTCCGACTTCTTGGTAGGGATGGTAGTGTTTCTTGGGATAAGTTTGGTCATAACACCACCGGCAGTCTCGATACCCATGGACAGAGGAGCGACGTCGAGAAGCAAGAGATCCTGAGTCTTGGAGGAAGTGTCACCGGACAAAATAGCGGCCTGGACAGCAGCACCATAAGCGACGGCTTCATCTGGGTTAATAGACTTGTTGGGCTCCTTGCCATTGAAGAAATCAGAAACAAGCTTCTGAATCTTGGGGATACGAGTGGATCCACCAACCAAGACGATCTCATTGACAGACGACTTGTCAATCTTGGAGTCACGGAGGACCTTCTCAACGGGTTCGACCGTGGATCGGAAGAGGTCCTGGCAGAGTTCCTCGAATCGAGCACGAGTGATCGAGGTGTAGAAGTCAATGCCCTCGAAGAGCGAGTCGATCTCGATAGAGGTCTGAGTAGAGGAAGAGAGCGTTCGCTTAGCACGCTCGCAAGCAGTTCTCAATCGACGGAGAGCTCGCTGGTTCGTAGACAGATCTTTCTTGTGCTTTCGCTTAAACTCCGCAACGAAGTGGTTGACAAGACGGTTGTCAAAATCCTCACCACCCAAGTGGGTATCACCAGCAGTAGCCTTGACCTCAAAGATACCCTCTTCAATAGAAAGTAACGAAACATCGAAAGTACCACCGCCGAGATCGAAGATCAAAACGTTTCGCTCGCCATCAGCCTTCTTGTCAAGACCGTAGGCAATGGCAGCAGCAGTAGGCTCGTTGATGATACGGAGAACATTCAGACCGGCAATAAGACCAGCATCCTTGGTAGCCTGACGCTGGGAATCGTTGAAGTAGGCAGGGACAGTAATAACTGCATTATTAACGGTGCCGCCCAAAAAGCCCTCTGCGGTCTCCTTCATTTTGGTAAGAACCATAGAGGAAATCTCCTCAGGAGTGAAAACCTTTGTTTCGGCCTAAAAAAGTTAGAAATTCAAGTACTTGGAAACACCGAAAGCAAGTAAAAACATACCTTGAACTCAACCTGGATGACTGGCTTGCCGCCCTTGTCAATAACCTTGAAAGGGAAGTGCTTGATATCACCCTGAACTTCGGCGTCGCTAAACTTGCGGCCAATGAGACGCTTAGCATCGAAGACAGTGTTGGCCGGGTTCATGGCGGCCTGGTTTTTGGCGGCATCACCGATCAGTCGCTCAGTGTCGGTGAAAGCAACAAAGGAAGGAGTGGTTCGGTTGCCCTGATCGTTGGCGATAATTTCAACACGATCGTTAGAGAAGTGGGCAACACAAGAGTACGTAGTACCAAGATCAATTCTAGGAGGCGATGTTAGCACTATTAAGATCAAGATGGACAGGGGGGAGGATATGAGACTTACCCAACTGCTTTACTCATGATGCTTTAATGTGAAATAAAATGCAAAAAAAAGGACGGATATTATACGTGTTCGATAGATCAATTGTCCGTTCGAAAGTGTGTCTGAAGTGTTGTGACAGAAAATATTTCTGAGAAATCTGAGGGAAAGTAAGTGGACAGAAATGGACCCATCCTGGGTTTGCGAAACATATTTATCCTTCTCGACGCCAAAGCTCTCGCAGTTTCCACAGCCTTCTCCGTCGTTCCACTCATGACGTTTGGGCGACGCCGCACAAACCCTATCTTGAATTTGCATCAAAACCCTAATGGGCCAATTTCTTCGAGGTCGAGCCAGAACGTTCCATTTAGGAAATAGCACGTGACTGCAGTTTAATTTACATGTTTGATGTCAAGGGAGCACGCTTCCTCGACACAGTTGGCGGAATCCCGTTCTTACAATAAATATTCAGATATCGAATCACTACAATTCCCTCTATGGACGACGACTGACTCAGAGGTGCATTTGCTCAGGCAGGTTAAGACCGCGTGCTGGACTTATCGGCCGCATTCAAACCTAACCCGACGACCCCAATGGAAAGTCAACCACGATCAACTTCATAATATTTACCTACAATTCGTAAATTACATAAGGTCTGAGATGTCCTGACAACACTATCGTTGTCATTTCTTTTATTGCCTCATTTCCTCCATGTTCTCCTCATCATCATCGTTATCATTATCCTCTTCATCGTCACCACCATCAGTGTCGTCGTCGTCTTCTTCCTCCTCGTCTTCCTCGTCTTCCTCGTCTTCCTCATCTTCCTCCTCTTCATCTTCATCTTCATCAACTTCATCAATTTCATCATCATCTTCTCCTTCTTCCTCATCTCCCCCCTCCTCCTCATTGTCGTCTTCGTCGTCTTCGAACTGCTGTTGAGTCTCACCGTCAACTACTTCTAGGTCTTCTAGTTCTTCTCCTTCTACCTCTCCTTCTTCATCGTCATCATTATCATCATCATTTTCTTCCGTACCTTCGACGTAGGCGCTGTCCCTTTTCGCGCCCTCGTCATCGTCTGAATCTTCTTCTTCCTCTTCCTCTTCCTCCTCTTCGTCCGACCTTTGTTCTTCGCCGTACTCCTCTTCATTCGATTCCTCTTCGTCTGACTTTTTTCCAATGTCAGGCGAAACGCTTTCGGCAGCAACGTGAGCACTGCTTTCCTCCACAGTGTCCTTTACCGGGTCACTTTCGAGTTCGGAGTCCTCTGTCGACTGCTTATTGTCCGCAGTAGCAGTCTTCAACCACCGCATACAAGCATACAAGCATGCTGGCTCAATAATGCCACAATCAATCAAATTCATGCAATGCTTCCAAAACTCAATCAATAAATGACGATCACTAAGCATTTCCCGATTCTTTCGACAAAACCGTGCAAGCGAATCACGAACATGCTTGTACGAGCTAGGTCTTTCTTCAAATATGTGATGGTCCCATGCCTTAATAAATCTCTTTTCATTTTCAGTGACGTCTTCAAAATCGTCGATGGTCTCTTCGTGCTTATGAGCCAGCCAACTGTCATCGTTATCGTCTTCCGACTCCGACATTTCTTCTCCTGGAGTCAACAGCCGCTTCGATTTAGTGGAGTACAGACTTCCGGTCCCGATATCCGGCACGGGAAAAACTCGTCTCGCTTTCGGCGGCAGCTCGGGAACAATGTCAATGTCGAACCCGGGCGTAACCGATTCCACGGAGAGCCCCTGCGGCTCCTCTACGTGGTGCCGCGTTCGTGATTCCACGACCGAAGACAACGGCGGGTATATCGGCATGTGCTTGCCAAGGGCTACGGAACCCTCATGTACCCAGGACAAATCACCTAGTAGATACTCTCCTAGATAGAATTGCGAACGTGGACGCATCCATTGTACGATCCTCATGTCCGGAACTTTGGTACTAGCACGCTCATACAAGAACTCGCCCGTAAGAGTAATGTACACGTCCATCATGCGCGGCTGTCGCTGGTCCACACGGAAGCTAAATAGCTCATGGCACGTCAAGAAGTGAAAATGAAGACGTTCGCAGGAATGAAAGTCTTTATCGTAGCACCATGGGCAACCAAAGCCAGAGAGTATGTAAGTCTTGAACTTGTTGCCAGAAGTCGCAAAGTGATAGCGTGCTTCAACGATCCGGTCTGCGCTCAGTTCCCGGTCCGAGCTTGGCGTCGATAATCCTGCGGCCGAGACCTCCTGGATGTCTATCTTTACACCAACTTCTTCACCCTTAATAGCCGGCACATTTTCAGGCTTAGCCATTTCTTTCTGTCTCTGATAGTCGCTCACCGACGGCACACTCCATCCCATATCAATTTCGATACCGATATCGCTGCCTTTAACCTCCTGGGCCCGCCTGTTCTTATAAAATTGCAACGGAACTACATGCCCAGGCTCGGGGCAGGACAGCAACGTGAATTCCCACTCGCCCTGCAGCTCGATATTAGTGTCACGCACACCATCGTCGCTGACTTCAGCATCGGTACCACGCTCATCTTCCGCATCACCGTCGCTGCGAGATGGCGTCTGCGATGGCGACCCCCGGATGGACATTCCCAGGCGCCACCTTATGGACGCCATGGCCGACGCAGCAACATTCGACCGTCGAGACACTGATCGCTTTTTGCTCCTATCCTCTGACAATGACAGTGACTTCATGTTTTGAGTTGATTGTTGCGTGCCTAATGACGACGGGGATGGCGAAGGCGATACCGCTTTTGAGCTCTGGGAATCCGCGGTTTCCTGGCCTTTTGCCGACGATGTAGACGCTATCTCCAACATCGTGAACGGCCACGAGTTTGCGCAATGCGACGAAGTCGAACGAAGGCCCAGAGTTACAGTATATACGTACTCTTCAGGCGGAGGCAAGGTATCGGTCAAAGTGCCGGCCTTGATGTAAAACGGCTCGTTCATTACAACTTTGAGTGCCGAACGCTTTTCGCCTCTTGGCGACGACCGTGTATCTGACAAGTGCGCTGAAGCAGACCGCCAATCGAACGACTGGGCCGGGACAAGTGTGCAGATTTCGCTGGACTGGAAGAGGAGCTCTTTGGCTTTCCGCTTCCCCGACGATGACACGCGTGTTCTATAGATCTTGATTTCGCAGCTGCAAGGAGTTGATCGTAGTTGTACATTGCTTTGGCTAAATTGTGCTATATACAACAGGTCAGAATTTCTATCTCCAATTAATTGCAAAGAAACCCGACTTACACCGGAGGGTTCGCGCAATTTTTACGATTCCTGTTGCCTCGATCTTCAGAACTGGCTGCGCCACAAACCACGGGCGTTCCGGTTCCGAAATAGCCGCTGTAGCAGATTTGGTGGCAGATTTTGTGAGCAATTGTTCACAAACATCGTCAATGCAAACACGTCGTCGTTTCCTCGTCCTCTTTCGCAGCACCGGTCTTCCGGGCGACGACAGATCGCGACCACCACTGTCGGATGCAGCACTGCTACTCCGGAGTCGTCTCGAAGAACGCGTGTCGAACAAGTAATCCAAGTTACGGTCGAGAAACACTGGTTGCCGGTACCGCTTGATAAACCGGTACAGAGTTGAGTTACCTGCGTACAAGTCCATCTTGAAAGACGGCGATGCGTACTAGTCCAAAGGATCCACACAGCTTAGAGACCGTATCCCGACACGCCACCGTGTCATGCAAATTGTTTCGTGAGATCAAGCGAAACTCGACTTGAGAAAGCGTACAATTCCTTTGTTATTATCGTTATAAACATTTGTTTGACATGGGCCAAAGCCGCGCCTAGGGTCGATTAGAGTTCGTGTCACTTGTTGAATCAGGGTCAATGAGCCTCATGTAGGTTGCTATGCAGTTACACCTTAATCGGACAAATACTGGCACCTTAGAGGCAGAAGTGCGCATTGCAGAATACTTGTCTTAAACGCTGAGTCGAGAAGATTCAAGATAATTTGAGAAAAAGGACAACTCCGTTCACGCGATCTCTCGAAAAATTATTCAATTACTCTCATTCCAGTACATCTATTACTGTTCTACTTTTAGTCGCAAATGACTCCTGCACCAGTCGTTCCCGTCGACGTAGCAACGCCAACGGCCGCACCCAACGCTACTGAGCCTGCTAAGAAGCAGCGGAGGCGGAAGGCCAAACAGCCGCAAGAAGACGATCCTGGGGCTGTCGCTGCGAAATCCGAAGGGACTCCGGATCCAGATGGCGAGGAGGAGATGGAGAATCAATCTGAAGAAGAATTGAAAAATCCATACGTTGAGATTGTGCAAAAGTGAGAGGAAACTGCCGAAGAATTGATCGGCCGCGTGATCTTGTTTCCTGTAGCTGACCCGGTGATCTAGGCGTATCCGAAACTTGCAAAAGCGAAAGGTAGGTGTCCTAGTGTCATATATGTTTGTTGAAACACAGAGGATGCGATCGGCGGCTCCAGATCATATTGTGAACAATGACTAACGCACCAGCAAAGCAACGTCTTGACAAGTACGAAGAACAAGCAGCGACGCCAGATGCGGCGAAACTAAATCAAGACCAGCTCGCGGCACTGAAATCAAAGGACCAGGTAATCTATCCACTCAAGGAGCTGGAGGACTTGACCAAATCCTTCAAAATACTTGACGACGAGCAAAAGAAGCAGAAGCTCCATGATTCTAAGAGTCATACGGCTGAGGTTCAGAGGCAGAAGATCAAGGAGGAGAGCCACACGGCTGAGATTCTCGCGGCCGCTTATCAGGCGCGTCAAGAGGCCTTGTCCGAGGCAAGGGAACGGATCAATGTACTTGTCAAATTTTTGCATGTGGCGAGTTGGAAGCGGCAGTTTGCGTCAACGGCATCTAGTGAGGCTGAAAGTACAGCGTTTGAGAGCCTATTGTCGTTGATATATGCGGGTGATGACGCGGCTGTGGAGGCTGTCTACAAGCTTTCTGACGGGGCTGATGAGCTGGTTGATGAGGAGGCGACAGCCCAGAGCGGCTTGACATTCGAAAAGGTTAAGCAACTTTCGCTGGAGTCGCTCGAGGAGTTATACTCTAGAGCCCAGGAAGCGACACCGGCCGGGTCGGTCGACGACGAAAATATCATTATCGCCAAAACCGATATTGAAGACGAAGACGACAAGGAGCCGATCATTTCCGTCGTAAAGGTACCCCGCGGAGGAATCTCGTTCTTGAACGAGAGTGAGCTTGACCAAGAAGAGGAGACTTCGCCTATCATGCCACCTCCTCAAACCATTGCGGATGAGGTTCTTGCTGAGGTTGCTGGCCTACCACCGGCTGCCTCACAAGTCGATGATAGCCACGCCAACTACGCCGGAGCGAATGAATGGACGGAGAACCAGCCTCCTGCAGCCGTACTATCAGCCGATCCTGCTGTGACCGCGGCTGAACCAGTATGGGAGCAATCCGTTGCGCCGGATGCGCCGTCTACAACCGGTCGTGCGCCCAGCAAACAGTCACCGCGCCAGCAAGTCCTGAGCAACTCGAACGCAGGCGGTGGCCGAGGTGGAAGATATAGAGGCCAAGGTCAACGTGGCCGCGGTGGCCTCAACAATGCAAACGGCAACAGCGGCGAGAGGCGTGGCGGACGAGGATATTTCCGTAACCGAGGTGGTCGTCAAGACCATCATCAGCAGCCACAATCCCAGCAGCACCAGCAAATTTCGACCTAGACAAACATATCGGCATGATGGCGTGGTACCAGCATTGAAAATCTTTCGCTTGAAAATCATTCGGGCCGTAAAAGGGGTTTTTGTCTTAGTTCTCTTATGTGGCTTGCCAGCATTCGTCATTCTTTTCAGTTCTTCATTCGTACCTATTTTGCTCGTCTGTATATTTCTTGCGATCCAACTCATGTTTTTTTTTCCCCTCTTTTTAAAGAGGTATGTATAACATCTTGTTTCTTCAATCCTGTAAGTATGTTCGAGTTTTCACGTTTGATCTTTGATCCACCTTTTGTATCAGCATTTTACATGTAATGGATGTATTTTAAACGAGAATATGATTTTTTATTTTAAAAACAAAGGCTTGCTAGTAGTTATATCATTGTGCCAAAAATGCATCCGTATTATTTATTTTTTGTGTCCAATGTTATGGATTACTTTCAAAATGCTACTCACAACCTATTTTCAAGCTTCAGTTTTATTTATTGCCATTAATTATACCTAAAAGTCTTACAGAATTCAAACACGTAGAGTCTTATTGCGGTCAAAAATATTACCTTCTCGCCCGATCATCTCTCGTCAAAACCGACTTTTTCCTAGTCATACAAACAAAAAAATCTCCATAAAGACAACATACCACACCTTAGTTTAATTGTTGCTTTCCTCGTTAACCATGCCTGTGCCAGACAATAACAACACATAACAACGCGCATAAGCAAGAAATATGTAGAAGAAGAAAAGTTTCTCATGCCAAAAAATTTACCAGACCATGACGTGATGTTGCCCAATGTCCAATGTTCGTGCCGATCTTATGCGTGATTCATAGCCAGTCATGTCCTAGAAATACATCGCCATGCATTCCGTGCGGTTCGTCAAAACAAAATAAGAATGAGAATTAGACATAAAAATAGAAGACAAAGTCCATAAGCTAGTGCATTAAAGTTGGGTTCGTAAAAGTGTCATGTCATAAAGTCATGTAGTGGTACACTTTAATCCAAAAAAATATGCTAAACCTCTACTCGTGCAAAACCGAATTCTGCAAGCTCATAAACCCACTCGACGTGTCACGCGCCAAAAGGTGCCTCTTGGAATGGTGCATGTCATCTGGGTTCGCGACGGACATTGATAATCCGGAGAGTTGACCCGCGAGTGCGACATTGATGTCCGGTACGGCGGGAATGTTAGACCCAAGGCTTGCTGCACCTGCCGACGAACGGGCGAGGTGAGCATTAATGCTGCTAGAACTTCCATTCTGGTGAGAATATAATGTCGACACCCGAGACGAAGACCGGATGTCTGCGAAAGACTTGGTACCACGGAGAGTATGTGTAGGCGAAATTGATTTATGCTGCGCTGGAGCCCTGTAGTCCAACAGCGCAGACGCGGTGCCCGTCGCGTTGACTGGTAGTGGTGCGTACACGGATCGACGAGACGAGACGGAAGTGGCAGAAGATGAGTCCTGGGAAGATGTGCTCGTCGGCGATGACCCAGAAGTTGAGCCGGAATGTCCGGCTTTGATTTGGGCTGCCGCCGCCGCCGCTAGGTTCGACAACGACTGACGATGAAGAAGAGCATGCTGTTGCTGCTGGAACAAAGAAGTTCTGGTCACTAAGATTCTTCCGTCCGACAGGCTCTTGTGACCAAGACCGAGTTTATCAGCAATCTGGTGGGCGATGCGACGAGTGTCTAACGTCAAAGGACCCATGGTGATCTCGTCTGTACCTTCGCGATTTTTGAATAGGAACAGCTCAGAGTAAATGTCGATCACAGTCTGGTTGTTAAAATCAAGAATAGGTGCAGGTCCTAGATGAGGGTTAGATCGACATATGGACATAGACAAAAGCCCGCACTTACGGTCTTCCGACATTGCAGCGAATTGAGTATGTTGCCTATGCTGCTCCTCGAGTTGTCCTCGACGCATTCTCTTTTCTTTTTCAATCCGTTCGCGTTCCTCTCTAGGCAGCATTTTCTTATATTCTGCACGCAACTTGCGTTTGTAAATCTCATACCCGTTTAAGACGGCTAACGCGAGCCGGGCGTCGTCAACGGTCGAGAAGTTTGCAAACGCAAGTCCTCGGAACTTTCCATTATCGTCAATATGATAATTAAACGCGTAAGGACGGGGCACTCCTGCAGCGAGAATAATCTCAAGGAATTCGTCCGCGCTGACAGCGAATGGGATGCTCTTAATGACGATTGCGTTTGGAATCAGGTCGGCGGAAGTCGGCAGGGGTGGGAGTGTGTAGGATGGGAGCACTTCAGAACGGGTGGGCGACAATGACGCCGGTGGAGAGTACTGTGTTTGGGGAGGCTGAGGAGGGAGAGGGATCGGTGCGGTGACATCGTTTGGGCCGATCGGCGGGGAATGTTCCATATATCGCTTGATGACTTTCGTTAGTATTGGACAACTCCAACACAACCAGATTGGCATACTACATAGGGGGGAACAATGGATGCTCTCATGCTGGTTTGCGGTGCCGGCGGGGGTGGTGCCGACCAGGTAGGGTTGTTGTTGCATTGCTGGATCCAATTTAAATTCAACCCTTGGCTCATTGTCGTGTCAGTGTCCTGAAGACTCTGGGAATAGCAATCAATGTAGTTGTATGGAGTGTATGACTGGGCCGGTGGTTGCTGGGCGGCGGCAATGGCTGACGCGTTTGCAATCGCGGCGCTGTGTTGTTGTTGTTGGAACATGTCGAAGTGACGGGAACGGGCCTTGCGGAGAGTGGGATGGAAGGGAGTGGACGACGATGTTGTCGAGGACGAAGATGAGGCAGTTTGCTGCATGCTTGTGCCGTAGAATGATTGTATCTGTGCCGTTGAAGGATCAGGCGAGGAAACAAGGGGGTAGGATAAGTTTGTGGTCGACATGCTGGCGAATGATAGATGGAAAAATGTGGGAAAGTGAGAAGGGCAAGCTCAGAAGTAGCAGTTCGGGTCGTTCATAGACTAAGAAAAAGAGCTATATGAAGGATCAGAGTGATGTAATTCAGGCGAGAATGGAAGAATGTGTGGGGGAGTGTGGGCAAGTGGACTGCAACAGAGTGAAATCTGGCGAGGCGATTCAAAGAACGCAGGTGGTGAGCTCAAGCGAGTTGATAAAAGTAAACAACGCTCGATCGTTCGCGGCGGGAGGGGCGGCCCATACAAATAAATAAATAAATAAATATATCGACTCCCCAACCGATGCGGGCACTTGCGGTGATACAAAAGAATAGAATTGAGTAATTATTATATATACAATTTTATATTGTTTATGTTTCGAGTTTTCATTTTAGTGACTTTGGGCATTAGCTACATTTTGATCCACACATTCCTACAGGTAGGCACTTACTGTATGCATAACTACGCCAACGTTGCCGTTCCAAGAACACGGGAGTCAAATCACATGCCGCTGAATGGTAACATACTTCCATATATAGGTAATTCGTAGTATTCTATGTGATTATTAGTTAATAGTTTTGTCAATTTATCGGCTGGTCTCAGGCTGTTGTTTGGTTTGATCGAGGAGGAGAATAAAAAGTTGCGCCATCAATTTGCACGTGATCGGCTGGCGCGCGTATCGCGTCTGTTTCCCTGGCGACCGCGCGTCTTAACACGCGGCACATTCTTGGGACTTGCTCGATTGAGTACCTTGTCAATAACCAAATCAGATTGCGATTTGCAACGATAATAATTGACACTTAGTGCCGATCGGTAAATATTCCCTATAAGACCTTGGGAATGTACGGCTGCTGAATGCTCGAAACTTTTAACACCGCAACTATAACTCGATCCACAACTAAAGCTGCATGCACATGCAGAACTGCAGTGGCACTCTTCATTATGATACAAACTTGCATGCCGTTATCTTGTCTTCGATCCCGTAAGCAGGATATGGCCCAGCCGCAAGTTGAATGGGCAAACTTATGGCACACGCGTTTGTATATTGATTTGGGTGAGGGTTCGGATCACTTCGCTTGTGAACCGCGATACGAGCACGCCTTCGACGCCTTAAGTGCGGCGTCAAAAGCTCTGAGTGCAAGGCCATCAATGCACACGGTAATCGGTATAATTAGTATTAATAAAATATACCAGTCAAGTTGTAGTCAAAGACTAGGGCACGAATTTCTTCTTAATAGGGCAAAGTCGGGCACTCGGAACAAATCGGAACAAGGCGGCCCCAGCTCGCCATGCAACTTAGGCTAACGAAAGCCCAGCGGTCCACTTATGGAACTAACAGCAACTAGCAACAAAATCACACATCATTGTTGCACTCGCAGTTTGTTCGGCGACAGTTTGTCATCACGATTCTCAACAGGGCCACATCTGCGCGAAATAGGGCCATCGGTCGAGATGACAGGCCGTGCACTGGATGAGTGACGAGAGAAAATAACGGGGAGAAGGATACTTTTGCCTCCCAAATGAGAGTACAGCGCTAGTCCCAAAGGGGAATAGCCGAATCATTGGGCTTGTCTCCTAAATAAGACGGCTTGTAGAAAGACAGCACAGATCATTATTTTGGCACCCTCGGTAGATCCTGCAGAATTGGGGGTTCGGAATAGTCCGCGTGACCGCGGAAAGTGTGTCGGGATTGCCCTATTCTGGTGCAAAGTCTGCATGGCCAAGTTGATTGGTTCTAGCAGCAGCAATGACTAACATTGGCATTATCGCACCCAGAACAGGTAAAATGGAACAGGTCAATGCTTGTCGCGCGACGCCACACGTGCAATCTATCTTATGTCATAATCCCGTGATTAAGGCTCAACTGCAACGCAAACTTGACAGTTGAACACACGTCGCACAAATCCTCGCCGCTGATAGCGTAGCCCTAACCCGCGACATCATCCGGTGTGGTCGTAAATTTTGTGCGCCAGCTAGACGAGACATGTGAAGAACGAGAGAGCTAGCAGATTGCTTCCAATCATCGTTACCGGCCCAAAAAGAGACTAGCATTTAATTTCTGTCAAATGCGGCACGTACATACGATAGTGTAGTTAGCATAATGCGTTCTTAGTCATTGCGCGAAATGGACCGGGCATTATTAACTGATGGAGAACCCCGACAGTTATTTGGTGGTCATAGACTTGGGAATCAATCGCCGGGAACAAAAATTTTCGACTGTTGTGGTGATAAGAGTGCGGATCATTGCACCCAATCTTTGTAGTGTGTGTATCGTACGATCAGTGCCAAATCAGCGATAGCTGGACCCAGTCAGGCCGGGCGGGCCACGACGTTGCCTAACTAAAACTCATCCACAGCCAACGCCGACCTTTTTTTTTTCCTCTCTTCTTGCTCTCCACTCGCAGGCTTCCTCTTCCTCTAACCACCCAACATAGTCGCCTTTCGTTGTTAGTCAACTCTCGGTCAAATCCAATTGTAGCTCTTTGAGTCCGTCCTGTTATTTCTCGGCGAAAAAACCCACAATTTCTCTACTGTCCGCTGACTGTGCGTGCTCATCTGGTGCAATTTTTTTTTCCTTGCTTTCACCTTATTCCCCTCTCCCACATACGCAACTTCAATAACTTCAAACGAACCTCGCTAACTCGAATCTCCTATAGACAATGGCCACGGCCGCCAAGCCCGAGGACGACTACACGCCTACAGTATTTCCCTATTCAGAATCGCCTGATCCAGAAAACAAGTCATGGGCCGGTGTCTTGCCAAAGAAGCAGGGTCTCTACGATCCTGAGTTCGAGAAGGACGCCTGTGGTGTCGGTTTTGTTTGCAACATCAAGGGAGTGACATCTCACAAGATTGTGTCTGATGGTACGTATCTTTGCTCTTCTCTAATATCTTGTGCTCGTACTTAGAATTTTGCACCAGCTAAGTCCCTTCTCTGCAACATGACCCATCGCGGAGCCGTCGGTTCTGATGCCCGCGACGGTGATGGTGCTGGTGTGATGACTTCCATCCCTCACGCTTTCTTCGTCAAGGAATTCGAAATTCCGTCTGGATTCAAGCTTCCTAAACTTGGCCAATATGCTGTCGGTAACTTGTTTTTCAAATCCGACACCGAAGTGCTGGCTGAGTCCCGTGCTACCTTCGAATCCATCGCCACAGAGCTCGGCCTCCGTGTGCTTGGATGGCGTGCGGTTCCGCGAGACTCGTCAATTCTGGGTCCCGCGGCGCTTTCTCGCGAGCCACTCGTCCTCCAGCCGTTCGTTGTCCTTCGTTCGTTCTATGGCGACGACACCACTGCTCCTGTCGGTACTGATGAACAGTTTGACGAGAAACGTTTCGAGCGTCAGCTCTACGTCCTCCGCAAGCGTGCGACTCATACCATTGGTCTTCACAACTGGTTCTACATTTGCTCGCTCTCAAATAAGAATATTGTCTACAAGGGCCAACTCGTCCCAGCTCAGGTCTACAACTATTACCATGACCTCCAGAACGTCGAGTATGAAGCTCACTTCTGCCTCGTACACTCGCGATTCTCGACAAACACATTTCCGTCGTGGGATCGTGCTCAGCCACTGCGATGGGCCGCCCATAACGGTGAAATCAACACGCTCCGCGGCAACAAAAACTGGATGCGTGCCCGTGAGGGACTTATGCGGTCAGACCTCTTCGCAGATGAGCTCGAGCATTTGTACCCAATCATTGAGGAAGGCGGTTCGGACTCGGCTGCATTCGATAACGTCCTCGAATTGCTTACCATCAACGGAGTCTTGTCCCTACCCGAAGCTGTCATGCTCATGGTTCCCGAAGCTTGGCAAACCAACGAGGATGTGGATCCCAAGAAGGCTGCATTTTACGAATGGGCAGCATGCCTGATGGAGCCTTGGGACGGTCCCGCATTGTTCACGTTTGCCGACGGCAGATATTGTGGTGCCAATCTTGATCGAAACGGTCTGCGACCGTGCAGATTCTACGTCACTGACGACGACCGCATGATTTGCGCATCCGAAGTTGGAACGATCCCTGTAGAGTCTGAGAAGATCGTCCAGAAGGGCCGACTACAACCCGGCCGTATGTTGCTTGTTGACACAGTCGAGGGCCGCATTGTTGACGACAAGGAGCTCAAGAACACCGTTGCGTCCAGATTCGACTTTAAGGGTTGGATCCAGGGCAACTTGTTGACCCTTCCTACTCTTGTTGAAAAGATAACTTCCAAGGCTGTTGACATCGAGCCTAAAGTTTCTTTTGATACCACTATCCAATCCGATCCCCGGCTACTTGCGTTCGGTTACACGTTCGAACAGGTTTCGCTCCTGCTTGCGCCGATGGCCTCCGACTCCAAGGAAGCTCTGGGATCTATGGGCAACGACGGGCCACTTGCTTGTCTTGCCCAGGCGCCTCGTCTAATTTACGATTATTTCCGTGAGTTATTTGCTCAGGTCACCAATCCTCCAATTGATCCTATTCGTGAAGCCATTGTCATGTCGCTTGATTGTTATGTTGGTCCTCAGGGCAACGTTCTCGAGATGAAGTCATCCCAGTGCAACCGTCTTTTGCTGCACTCTCCGATATTGTCACTCAAGGAAATTGCTGCTGTGAAAAATATTTCGCTTGCGTACCCATCCTGGTCTGTTGACACCATCGATATCACTTTTGACCGGTCGGAGGGTCTGCTTGGTTATGAGAGTGCGGTCGACCGCATCTGTGCCGAGGCTGTTACTGCCATTGAGAACCACAACAAGGTTATTATCTTGTCTGACCGCAACACTGGCCCATCGCGCATCGCTGTCAGTGCACTTATTGCTTGTGGTGCCGTGCATCACCACCTGGTCAAGTCTAAGCTCAGGTCAAAGATTGCGTTGGTGGTTGAGACAGCTGAAGCTCGTGAGGTTCACCACCTTTGCGTCCTGCTTGGATATGGTGCCGACGCCATTAACCCTTACCTCGCTATCGAGACACTCGTCAAGATGAACCATGAGGGTCTTCTTCGCAAGGCGCTTACTGACGATGAAGTCGTTGAGAATTACGTTCATTCTTGTGACAATGGCATTCTTAAGGTTATGTCCAAGATGGGTATCTCGACTCTCCAGAGTTACAAGGGTGCACAGATCTTTGAGGCGCTCGGTGTTGACAACGGTGTAGTCGACAAGTGTTTTGCCGGCACGGCGACTCGTATTAAGGGTATTACCTTCGAATATATCGCCCAAGACGCTTTTGCTTTCCACGAACGTGGCTACCCATCACGCGACGTCATTCGTCCGGAAGGTCTTCCAGAGTCTGGCGAATACCACTATCGTGACGGCGGTGACGCGCATGTCAATGACCCTGTCTCGATCGCCAACATCCAGGATGCCGTCCGCACCAAAAATGACAAGTCGTACGAGGCTTACTCTAAGGCTGAGTACGAGCAGATAAAGAATTGCACATTGCGTGGTTTACTCGACTTTGACTACGAGGCATCCACGGCTGTCCCGATCGACCAGGTAGAGCCATGGACCGAGATTGTGCGCCGATTTGTCACTGGCGCCATGTCCTACGGTTCAATTTCCATGGAGGCTCACTCCACTCTTGCCGTTGCCATGAATAGACTTGGAGGAAAGTCCAACACGGGTGAGGGTGGTGAAGACTCAGAGCGCAGCCAGACACTTCCCAACGGCGACACTATGCGTTCAGCTATCAAGCAAGTCGCATCCGGCCGATTCGGTGTTACTTCCCACTATCTTGCCGATGCAGATGAGCTGCAGATTAAAATGGCTCAGGGTGCCAAACCAGGTGAAGGTGGTGAGCTTCCTGGCCATAAGGTGTCCACAGCGATTGCGAAGACTCGTCACTCGACCCCCGGCGTCGGTCTTATCTCTCCTCCTCCTCATCACGATATTTATTCGATCGAAGACTTGAAGCAGTTGATCTACGATCTAAAGTGCTCGAACCCACGTGCGCGCGTTTCCGTGAAGCTTGTTTCCGAAGTCGGTGTTGGTATTGTTGCATCTGGTGTCGCGAAAGCGAAGGCTGATCATATCTTGGTTTCGGGACACGATGGTGGTACCGGTGCCGCCCGATGGACTGGTATCAAGTATGCTGGTCTTCCGTGGGAATTGGGTCTCGCTGAGACTCACCAGACTTTGGTTTTGAACGATCTCCGTGGCCGTGTTGTTGTCCAGACTGACGGTCAGATAAGGACTGGTCGTGATATTGCCATCGCTTGTCTTCTTGGTGCTGAAGAGTGGGGTTTCGCCACTACCCCGCTTATCGCTATGGGTTGTATCATGATGCGCAAGTGCCACGAGGGCACCTGCCCTGTTGGAATTGCCACCCAGGATCCCTACCTGCGTCAGAAGTTCCAGGGCACTCCGGAGCACGTCATCAATTTCTTTTATTACATTTCGAACGAGCTCCGTGGTATCATGGCTAAGCTTGGCTTCCGTACGATAGACGAGATGATTGGTCGCGCTGAGAAATTGAAAGTTCGCGAGGACTTGCGTACCACCAAGACTGCTAATATTGATCTCTCGCCTCTGCTCACCCCTGCACATGCACTGCGTCCTGGTGTTGCTACGCGAAATGTCCGTAAGCAGGACCATCACTTGTATGACAGATTGGACAACAAACTTATCGACGAGGCCGAGATTACTCTCGAGAAAGGTCTTCCATCCCAGGTCGATTGCGAGATCATCAACACCGATCGTGCGCTCGGCGCCACGCTCTCGTACAGAGTCTCACGAAAGTTTGGCGAGCAAGGTCTTCCTACCGACACCATCCATGTCAATGTTACCGGTTCCGCTGGTCAGTCGTTTGGTGCCTTCCTCGCACCCGGTATCACCTTGGAGCTTGAGGGAGACGCCAATGATTATGTCGGCAAGTCATTGTCTGGCGGCCGCCTAATCATTTACCCACCAAAGAACTCGGTGTTCAAGCCTGAGGAAAACATTTTGATTGGAAATGTCTGCTTATACGGTGCTACCCTCGGAACCTGTTTCTTCCGTGGTGTTGCTGCCGAACGTTTCGCTGTCCGAAATTCCGGAGCCATTGCTGTGGTCGAAGGTGTCGGAGATCACGGTTGTGAATACATGACTGGTGGTCGTGTTGTCATTCTCGGGCCCACTGGTCGTAACTTTGCTGCGGGTATGTCCGGTGGTATTGCGTACGTTCTCGACATGGCCCAGGAGTTCAAAGCCAAGGTTAACACCGAACTCGTTGAGCTTACTGAAGTCACCGACCCAGCTGAGGTTGCATTCTTGCGCGGATTGATCGAGGATCACAGACACTACACTGGCTCCACCGTTGCTGACAGGGTTCTTTCTGACTTCAACCGTGTTCTTCCTAGATTTGTTAAGGTACTATATATATTTGTATCATCTTCTTTGATTGTGCATATTGTTTCTAACATTGATCGTAGGTCTTTCCTCTTGATTATAAGAAGATGCTTGAATCTGAGGCCAAGAAGAAAGCCGAGGCTAAGAAACTAGAGAACCCGCTGCAGGCCCTCGGCCTTTCTCAGGCGCCATCACCTGCTCCTGAGCTCGAGAAGGAGACTGTTGCATCTGCTGCAACGGAGCCCAAGCTCCAGGATCTTGAAGATGCGATCCTCGACAAGGCTGCCGAGCAGCGCAAGGAAAACACAGTTCTTGCACTTGACAAGACCAAAGGATTTATGAAGTACAAGCGGAGGTCTGAGAAGTACCGCAACCCCAAGACCCGCACAAAGGACTGGCAGGAACTAAACACGAGACTGACTGAGGAAGAGCTCAAGTATCAGACTGCTCGTTGCATGGACTGTGGTGTTCCATTCTGCCAATCCGACACCGGTTGCCCAATTTCAAACATTATCCCCAAGTGGAATGAGCTTGTGTTCAAGAATCAGTGGAAGGACGCACTCAACCGACTGCTCATGACCAACAACTTCCCAGAGTTTACCGGTCGTGTTTGTCCTGCTCCCTGTGAAGGTGCTTGCGTTCTTGGCATCAATGAAGACCCGGTTGGTATCAAGAGTGTCGAGGCTGCTATCATTGACCGAGGATTCGAGATGGGATGGATTGTACCTAACATTCCTGTCCACAGAACTGGCAAGACTGTTGCTGTTGTTGGATCCGGTCCGGCTGGTCTCGCTTGTGCTGACCAGCTGAATCGTGCCGGCCATCTGGTCACGGTTTATGAGCGAGCTGACCGCCCCGGTGGCTTGTTGATGTACGGTATCCCCAACATGAAGCTTGACAAGAAGATCGTCAAGCGCAGAACAGACCTCCTTGCTGCCGAAGGCGTCAAGTTCGTCACAGGCTGCACCATTGGCAAGGACGTCACGGTCGAGCAGCTCCGCAAGGAGAACTCTGCTGTGGTTTTGTCTGTTGGCTCGACCATCCCTCGCGACCTAAACATCCCGAACCGAAATCTGAACAACATCATGTTCGCTATGCAACTGCTCACCATGAATACAGCTGGCCTTTTGGACGGCAACATGGAGCACGTTGAGAAGCTCATTCGCGGCAAGAATGTCGTTGTCATTGGTGGTGGTGATACTGGCAATGATTGCATTGGCACCTCGGTTCGTCACGGTGCGAAGTCAGTCGTCAACTTTGAACTGCTTCCGCAGCCGCCGGCAGCTCGTGCCAAGGACAATCCATGGCCTCAGTGGCCTCGCATTTTCCGTGTCGATTATGGCCACTCTGAGGTTGTTGCGCACTACGGCAAGGATCCTCGTGAATACTGCATCATGTCTAAGGAATTTGTGTCTGATGGTGAAGGCAACGTCAAGGTAATTTTTTTTCAGTCTGTATAATTGTGCTCTGGCAGCCGGTAGCTAACAAAGTCCTGCAGGGTATTAACACTGCTCGTGTTGAATGGAAGCGCACCGAGTCCGGCGGCTGGCAGATGTCGCAGGTCCCCGGATCCGAGGAATTCTTCCCTGCCGACCTTGTCCTGCTATCCATGGGATTCGTCGGTCCTGAAGCTCAGAATCTCGAGGTCAACCGCGATGGCCGTGGCAACATCGAGACAGTGAAGGCCGCGCCGTCCATTTACCAGGTTGATGACGGTTTGTTTGCGGCTGGTGACTGCAGACGCGGTCAGTCGCTCATTGTCTGGGGTATCCAAGAAGGTCGCCAGTGTGCACGTGCAGTTGATCAGTACTTGATGCACTCGACCCGATTGCCTGCGAGCGGCAGTATCGAGAAGCGTGACTATTTACTACTCGACGGCCTGGAGAAGAAGTCGAACGGCAACGTTGTTGAGGTTACGGTGTAGATTTGAACTCATATTTTTTGCGGTTTATGACATTGGATTTTGGCCTTTTTTTTATTCTTTGACTCTCATTTGATGCTTTTGTCAATTTGCTTGGAAAGTTAGTGACATAAAATAGGTAGTACTATTTCTTGTTAGAGCGTTTTGGTGGAGAAAAGTTTTAAAAGGTTTACTATTTTTTTTTCCTGTCAGTGATAAATAGATATCTGTGTATATTTCTTTTGCTTGATTCTCATTATCATTTTTTACGTCCAGCTTTGCTAGTTTGTACTGTTTTGTTTTTATTTATATATACATAGTTCTCTTCGGTATATAAATAATTAATTGAAGTTTGTTGATGTTAAATTAATTACTTCCCATCTAGAGTAGGATTGATCATATACGTTCCTGCGTCGGTGACGCTAAAACCCAACGTTCGGGTGAAGAGACCATTCGCACCCCAATCAACCAACAGACTCCTTCATTGCTCCTAGTTACTGCTTTCACGTTTGAGAACTTCGATTAACTGACTTTTACTTGTGATGGGTAAGCCACACTCCCTGCGTTGACACATATAGACGGTAACGTTCGGATCGTGTTCTTTTGCTTCATGTGCAGCCATGACTGTCTTATAAATGTCGTCTTGCTGAACGAGCCAGCCTTGTAACCTGCCCTCGTTCTCGTCCCGAGGTATCGTGCGGAGTTGCACCACCGTGGTATTGGGCAGCAATACGGACCGCACGCCGGCAACCATGTCCTTGACAGCATCCTCATCGGCGTCTTTGCCAACGACTAGTAAGATCGTACGCATGCCTTCTGACAGAGCTACCACGGACGGCAACATTGCACAATAAACATAGGGCTGTGTAATCATATCTTTCCCGAATGAATCGAGCGCGCGTTGGGCCATGCCTTCTAAATGGTCATCTGCCAGCACGGCGCTGAATCTCAGCAAATTACAGATAGAGACGGCGTTTGCTGATGGCTCGACCGTGTCTGCCCCGCTCTTGATCCGGAGAATCAAGTGGTCGGTCGCGTCACTGCCGGCGGCAAAATACCCGCCTTCGGTCTCATCCCAGAAGAACGAGTTCTGCGTGTCTTGCAGGTTGCGTGCCCAGATAAGGTAGCCTGGATCAAAAGTCGCTTCGTAAAGATCGAGTAGACCCGCGATTAAGTACGCGTAGTCGTCGCACATGCCGGGGATTGTCCCTGCGCCATCAAGATAGACCCTCCTGAGCCGGTGTGTAGTGTCATCATACATGTTCGTTTTAATGAAATCGGCCGCGCGTTCGGCCGAGTCGAGCCACTTTGTTGACAAATCTGGATCGACATCGGCAACAGCTGCGCCTGCTCGCGCTAGTCCACTGATCGCCAGACCATTCCAGCATGCCACGATTTTGGTGTCCACACTCGGTCTCGCACGGGTCGATTCTCTGTGTGCGCGTAACTTATCGCGACTTTCGGATAGGATCTCTTCGAGGGATTCGATTGACTTTCCAAATACTCTGGATAATTCAGGGAGCTCCATCGTGACCGCGAGAACATTTTGGTTTCGCAATTCATGGTGCAAGTCGAACTGCGGATCAACATTGCCATGCTCCAACACGTTCCAGTGCGCCGCCGCAATGTCACCGGGAACTCGACCAAGGACTTTAAAAAACTCTTCGTATGTCCAGACGTAATAGGCGCCCTCGCGTTTCGTGAGAGCGTTGTCAGGAGCGATCGAGTCTGCATCTTCGGCGGAGTAGAAGCCGCCTTGCGCGTGGGTAAGTGGCCCATTGGTGAGGTATGCTGCGATGTCTCGGACGCCGTCGAGGGCAAAGGAGTTGGCTCCTCTATTAAAAAGCCATGCGTCCAGGTACGCGTTCAGCAACATGGCTTGGTCGTATAACCTTAGTTTATGTAAGTGCATGTCTAATAGGTACTAGGTCTAACGTACATCTTTTCAAAGTGAGGCAAACTCCAGTCTGCGGTAACAGAATATCGTGCGAACCCGTTGCCGATTTGATCATGGATACCACTTTTCGCGATTTGCCGTAGCGTATAAATAGCCATATCGGCGGGGTTTATTTCATTACCAAGGTCAACCTTCTCGGTAGCCTTCATATAATCGTTCATGCGGATAAATAAGCTTAGCATAGTTGGCTGAGGAAACTTGGGCGCCTCGCCAAATCCGCCGTGCACGCTGTCATACCGGTCAACGAAATACTCGCATGCATCAGACAGGATTCCTGTATCCAAAGACGACTTTTCGGCCTTGTTTTTGGCCATCGTCCAATCTCGTAATTGCCGGACTGCGTCCGCACCGGCACGGCGACATTTATCTTCGTCTTGCGCCCACAGCTCGTTGATCCGCAATAGCACGTCTTTGAATTCTGGGCCGGAAGGTTTCATGGTCCGGCCGGTCTTTGCCGCGACCTCGTCCCATGGACCAGGCCAATATGTTCCACCATATATAGGATCGAGCGTGCCAGGTGCCAAAAACACGTTCAGAGGCCACCCGCCACGGCCGCCGCTGATAGCCTGCAAATACAACATGTAGACAGAGTCGACGTCGGGTCGCTCTTCACGATCAACCTTGATGGGAATAAAATGTTCGTTGAGCACGGCGGCGATTTGTTCAGACGAGAATGACTCATCGTTCATAACGTGGCACCAGTGGCAGGTGTGGTATCCTATCGAAAGAAATATCGGTTTATTTTCGAGCCCTGCGCGAGTCAGAGTCGAGTCTGTCCATTGCTGCCAAGCAACTGGATTGTCCTTGTGTGCACGCAAGTACGGACTTTGGGCTGTCGCCAGTGTGTTTACCAGTGGCATACCGAGAAATGAAGTTTGATCTGGCGAGAACGGCTTTTGGTCTGAAGTGTACTTGGAAGATGATTGTGATGAGGTTGATTTCGCGGCGTTCAGAGGTCGAGCCCGAGTTATGGGACCAATGCGCAAACCAAGTCCGCCTCGATAAGCAGCGCCAGCACGAGTAAAGAGAGGGACAGTAACTGACCAGCGGATGGTGGGTCGAAGCAGCATTATAAGACGGGAGAAAGCTGGATGGTGAAATCCAGGAATTCGGTTAACACCGGGGCTGATCATTCAGGGTCTTCGCTCCCACAAACCTGTGTCACCGGCACCGTTTTTGTGCGACGCTGGGCTCGCGTGAGTGCGCACTTACGTCATAATGACCAATGCGGCGCGCATAATCTCCACCGACCAAGGAATTCGGGGTGACTTGGTTACGAGTAGTTTCTATTCATTTGATAATAATCCGGGCCAATGGTTATGGAAACTTGCATTAGAACGACGTCACCACGTAATACAATTAACGGCCAGGATCGCGATCTGAATGCTCTAGCATAGTACCTAAGACTCAACCCTTCAAACCCACAGCCTACCGGGGACAATTGGATATAAAGTTCTACTGCTTACCATGCCTACTACAGTCACTATCTCTTAGGTGATCTGTTCTTTGTGGCGATGACTAAGACTCACCGCAATCGGTAATTCAGTTATAATTGCATTTCTTATTCTCAATACAGCATCAACTTATCCCGTGGACTACAGTGCATCATCGACTAGACTTCGACACAACATTCCGGCCGGAGAAAACAATCGGTGTGTGCTCAGAATTGCTGCCGTCTGCAAGTGTCAACGTCACTTTTGGAACAACATTAATTGCCGGAAACAGGCGCTCCAGGGCTGAATCTTCACCGGTATTTCCGCGAACAAGAACAATGGTACTGCTTTTATCAAACTCTTTTTTCGCTATGCGTGTTCGGGGTGATACATACACCATACTCTCGTCGTCGCAATTTATCGGGTCCAGAGAACATGAGTGCGGGGATTCAAGCCATCTGACAGGAATATCCACGTCCGCTAAATTTTCGGTTGCTGATTCGACATGTATCGTAAATGTCTCACTCTTGCATCTCTGTCTTCTCTTGCACGATCGCGTAAGGGGTATGTCAACGTACGACTTGCACTTCTTCAAGAATGCCGGACATTTCGATGATCTTCTGTTAGCCACAGTTTTACACGGTTGTGCATCCAAATGCGATATATTCTCTGCCAAGTCATGCAAGGTCGATAAAATGGATTTGCAAGTCGAACTCGTACTGGCATTCTCTGTGCTATTTGCTGTCACGCACTGTGGGGTTATGTTACAACTGCTTCTAACTTCAGTCTGTTGTTTAGCTCGATCTTTCACTTGACAGTTAACACGACCCAAACTAGGATCGTTTCCTTCCCCGCCAAGCATCTGTAACGGACTTGGCGATTCTGACGTATTGGCAGTACTATAGGATTCATCTGCAAAGTTTAGCCATGTCTCTAACGGCTTCACCCTGACTCCCCTCGCAGAGTACTTTGTTGGTGACAGCATATCTTCAGAATAACAGTCCTCAATGAATCCGGTTTGAGGAGCCCCTTGAGACCATTCCCGTTCCTCTAGTGAACTGTTGTCATTCGCAACTACCTGTGGCCATGGCTGTGACAGCAGAAAGGGCAAGACTAATTTGGGCCGCGAACAGAAGAAGGATGGCGTATTGGAGTACCTACTGATCCGATGAGGCGAAACTCGTGAAATCATTGAGGTTGATTTATCCCGCTCAGAGCCTTTCGGAGAACTACCCGACAGGACAATGCAAGGTATCGACATTAGTTAAGAGTTGCGTACATATATATGTCCAGAACATAGAAACACGAGATTTGTTAAATTAGACCAGATTTTGAATTCATGAATTATAAGGTGCCGGGCATTGATAAAATGACTGATTGCTCTATTCTGTTGTCACTCAAAAGTAGAGGCTAATATATCGGAAAGGCGACACGCAAATCCCTAACCCGAGTAAATGTCGACGCCCAGCTGAAACCAAAACCCTTACCTTGGACGTAAGTCGTGGGCGTATACGGGAACTAAGAAAGTTTGCTCTCCACCTTACATCGTTTTACGGGCATTCGCTGGCGTGAATTATTATTATTGATATCAATCGCAATGACTTTCTGGAAAGAAGCCGGTTTGACGTAAGTATTATCTCTAATTGGGATGCAGATGTCAATCGAGGCGGTGGAAGTGGTATGAACTGCATCGGGATGGGCGTTCATCTGGTCTGGCCAATTGGGTTACGAGATTTTCTGTACCACATACCACTCCACCCGCGAATTCGGATTGAATGATGTTGGCCTCTGGGGTTTGTGTTTGTGCGAAAGAGCGGAATTCTGATGAGATTGAGCAGTTACAATCGATACGCTGCCATCGCGGCGCGGGCAACTCGTCGGGCTCTCAAGGAAGACAAGCGCATTTTGGCCGAGCGACGTGGGACCAATGAAGTGCGTAGCGCTAAATGGCTGAATGGCAAGCGTAAGTATTTGGTTATCAGAATTCTTGGAGTCTATACTGACGGGTTGTGTAGAAGAGAATGATAATAATTCGAAGAAGTAAATTCTTGTTCGCTAATTTCAAGATTTACTGTTCGAAATTCACGGTTATGTAGAGAGTTGCATATAGATAAATTATATCAATAATACATGTATGATCGACAACTTATATACGGAAGATCTTCGATTGTGTGTTTTTTTCGAAAGCAACTCATGCCGTAAGTGTTCACTCGATCGCTTCTTAAAGCTTCAAAATAATTTCTAAATCGGTCCCAATGATACCGAGTTATAATCGGATATCTTACGTTTCTTGCATCTTGCAGTGAGAGCGTCAAATGCCCGGAAATTCTGCATTGTCGTAAAGCGTAGTAGATTCTTAGTGGCCGCGTATTGAACAGTGATTTTGGGAGGTTCGGGGCCGTTTACACTAACTTCGAGTGCCCGAAGCGGTAAATTGAGTATTCGGATCAATCGCTGCACTCCGTCAGCCAAGCCTTCTACGATACATTTGGCATGAACATATACGCGGAGGTATTGATTAGCGAATTGCGTTAGTTCTCGTTCGGCTAGGTATCTTTCGTGGCGAATCACCGCACCGAATTCTCGTCAATCTGGAATGTCCTGGTCCAGCCTGCCTTCTCTCGAAGCGAACGGTGCATCCACGTCGTCAAATGACCCAACCGCACGTTATCCAACCATGCAGAGGCTGAACTCTGGAGTTGGTCCTTCTAATATACCAATTCCACCAGTAGCGCCAAACTATGTCGACATCACAGAAGTCTTTGCGAAGGAAGCCCAAAGTAAGATGCGACTCCAGCAGGTGGTACCGTACACGTGAATGCTTACAGGTGTGTTTTTAGAGATCAAGCCCGGAGAATTGGCGATGCTTGAGACCTTCGAGCTCGTGAACGCCATAAATGCTCTCGAGGTATTGCCAGTATGATCATGAATCATATTACTCGCTAACAGGCTATTAGATCATGGATCTCAAGATGGACACTGGTCTACTGGATATACTGTCTCATGACGAGGAATTCGATACAAAGGCAAACCGAACGGCCAGAGAAGTTCTCGGGGTTATGGACGAGCTATTGGCAATGGAGGTAAGAGTTAAAAATAATGTATATTATGTGGTGGTTGAAGGGTCACAATGTTTACAATAGACGTAGATGTCATGGCATACCGGAGGAGCGTTAAGTCAAACTGTGTTCACTTGTCTCTACATCGAGCAAGCATTGAACAATTTCAACGGCAACATCTCAAGTGCAAATTTCGGGAATGACAGTAATGTTGTTCCGACGCCATCGGATGAGGACATAGAAAGTCTATTCGTCCACGTCGTTTTACGGGAGTTTGTCGTTGGGATCATCAAGTCCTGCGATTTATCACGGAGACGACTGCAATGCAACGAAATTCTGGAAGTATGTGGGAGAGTGTGTTGGTGCATGCGCTGAACCAGTCTGAACTTGTGTATCTAGGACGAGGACATAGTCACGCAAACGTACTCCGCAGACTTAATGCAGTTCGTGCCGGGAACGAAAATATGTGCTGGTCTTGCTGCTGCAAGTATCAAAATGCAGCAACTCAAACCTGAAATAGAGAGGCAACATACAGATGGCCAGGAGAAAACAGATCTGCTCAGTTGTGTCGAAGGCTTTATTGCTCGTCTCGAACTGCGAATTCTCATGATAAAAGCACTGGATTCGGCCGACGATGCACCGGAACAGCAACTGCAATTTTTGGCTGGCGCCCGTGACTGGATACAGAGAGTGGTTAGCACGAATTCTTTGGCACAGCCGCTTCCTGCGGCATTTAGTATTGCAATTCAAGGTCGTTTGGAGTGCGGAATGCCTCCAAGACCAAAAGTGGAAATGAGTTTTGGGGCTGCAATTGCGACTTTGGAGAGATTAATCAACGGCACAATTGACGTATTACGAATACATGACTACGGATCTATCGGCGATATAACTGCTTACTTTGAAGAATTCGGGATGCGGCGGCCGGCCGAGTTACCGTACGTCCGGTGCCAGCTTTTTAAACGATTCTTAGTGCATCGAAAGATACTAGGGAAATTCTCAGTGCGAGACGCAGTCATTAGTGACATCACTGATCTTTGTTGTCCGTCGCCAGCGCTGTTTGCCATGGATGATGCGCACCCATGCCGGCAAACTCTAGATTTGTTCTTGTCCAGGGCCGAAGCCTGTTTCGAAAGTCTGTTCTCAATAATGTGTCATAATCGGTCACGCTTAAGACAGCGGCTATGCAGCGCTATTCTGGACTGGGACTCGCTTCAGGTTGATAGCGAGCATTTAGAGTCACGTGTTGAAATGCTAGAGTTCTCGCCCTTGCTGCCTACAGTTACGGGCGGTGAGGAAGGCCTGCGTGCATTGCCGTTGTCGTCGTGGGTATACTTTCGGAAGCTTCAGATCATGACTTGGATCGTGTTTATGGGATTCGAGTTGGATATTTACAGATTGGATGAATGGCCTCTTATGCTTTGGTATGGCGATTATATTCTTGGTGCAATGGATTCGCATCTTGAACGAATCGAGACTATTCTCGAGATCACGGTGGCGACGCAACCAGATTCTACAGCATCCTCTGGAAGGACGAGGAAGGCAAAGAAGAACAAGGGCGCTACGATGACGACGACGACAGCGCCAGCGCCAGGCGTGCCACCGCCATCGCAAGAATCGCTTATAAGAACGCGTACATGGATGGCCCAATTGCGGTCTCAGACGGCTGCGTACAAGGAGTTATGCCATGGATATATGTGTTTCATGGCTGCTCTTGTATTGGCTGGGTGTGTTCGATCGTTAACTACAAGTCCATCAGATCCATCGAGGAACGAATATACATCACCGGAACTGTGGTATAGGCTGCGTCTGAAGCCATTTAGTACGATTGGCGTGCCTGAAATTCCGTCATTTGAGACCTATCAGAGACTTAGTAATCTTCGTGACTGGCAGGTGCGTTAAAGTTCTGATCTAACTATGGCCATGTTGCTGATAAATCCGATAGATAGATTCACTTCTGGATAATGCGCAGCTAAGCGTGAACAGTGCTCGCAACATCGCGGATGCCGGTAGTAAGCTGAAATCCGAGCAGCAGGTAAACATCAAGCTAGTGCAAGAAAGCTCGGCGAAGGTGAGTACTTTGTCACGCCGCATTCATAGCATTAATTCGAGTTTCTAACATTGCAGTATATGCGTCGATGTCTCACACGCTCCTGTGTGGGCATGAACGTCGCGATATCAGTATTGCGGCAAATGAAGTTACAACCTCATTCATTTGGTGAAGAGAATAAGCTGAAATTATCCGTTCTGCATGACAATTTCCACCCATTTTTCCCTGTATTATCTGTTTCAATGTGAAGACATAATTATGTACAATCAAATTATGAACGATTTATGTATATAGTAAAAGTACATGTTGCATTTATGGGTCGAAACTCCTTTATTTGTCGTAATGTACGTGGGAAACTGCATAAATGTATGTAATATAAAGAGTGTTACATATGCGTGGAGCGAAAAACAGTTTATTCGAGTCAACATATAATCCCCCCTGAATTCCCATCAACACCGGCGGTCAGCATTTGGCAACGCAAAGTAGAATCTAGGCCAGGTAGATCGTCGGATCATCGAGTCTAAGCACCCGTATCCATGGATCCATTAACGGCCACTGTGACAGGGCAGTCAGCACCGTTATCCACAGCCTCAGTTGCAGGATATCAGGCAATCACGCCAATTACGGACACAATATCAATACCGCCGCTGACACTATTCTGCCACCTCACAATCTTTCCAAGCTTCCCATCACGAACAAATAGCACTCTGTCGCAAAGTATCACTTCGCAGCCCATAGTTGTGCATGTGACAACTGCGGAATCAACGACCACACCACTGACTGTATTAGTCTACGCGCTTCCTCGACGCAACAATGGTACTACATCGACCCCAGGCCCATTGGCTACTACATTATTAGGAGGAAAAGATGGTTCTTCACAGGAATCTATGGAGTTGGCGTTGCGGTTGGCACGAGTGCTTGCCAATCGGACAAATCGACCTGTATATGTGGGTGCATCGGTTGGTGGATTTTTGCGTCAGGTTGATGCAATCGAGAAGGTCGCGGCGTTTGTGGAGGAAAATTTGGACCGATGAATCTTTGTTTAATCGTATACGTACGACTGCATACGGGGAGTTTTCTAGGATGCAAAATTGTGATATTCGCTACCGGCAGAAACAAATATTATCGGTCTTTCATGGCCGCAACATCATGGACATCACATATCCCTAAATATCAATACAAGTTTATCTAACTTCGCCATATGTGCAGTGAATCGCTCCTCAGTACCTCTTACCCGCCGGAGTTCCTCTCTCTCGGCTGGAGTAAGCATATTCGCCTCATCCCGTCGAACATCTTCACGTAAGAGTTTGGTCATAATGGTTGGTCGCCGTCCTCGTGCGCGTTCTTCTATGATTCGTTCATAGCATCTTACCATAGTTTTGGCCACAGCTTGGGTCATTAGTGCATACGCGGACTTTGGCTTGTGGAACCAGAGATAATAAGTCCGACTCGGGGCCCTGTCAGTACCCCGCGGGACTTCCTGTAAATCAAGACATCCAATCTCATGCAGTGCAGTCAATTGTGCGCGAATATCCTTCGGCGGTAGAAGTGCAATTCGGGCAAGTTGTTTTTCATCTATTCGTCCTTTATCACGAATAATCCGCAGTAAACGGCAGGCGATGGCACCCTGTTTCTGCGTGATTAATTTGTCGTATTCCAACTCTCGAACCCGCGCGGTCAATGTGTCAAAGTCGATGGTCCATTCGCCACCGCCCTTATTTCCAACTCTCTTTATAAATGGCAGGTTGTGATTACACGATAACATCGAGAGGTGTAAGTTCAACTGCTCAATGCGAGAATTGTCGGCAGCGCTGTCATAAATGTGATCCTCATCATCCTCATCATCAACATCTTCTTCATTAAAATGATGATCAGAGATATTATTGCCTTCAATACTCTCGTCTGACTCGCTTGCCGAGTTGTCAGTACCATGGTCACGCTTCTGGCGCTTTGACGCGCGACTACTTGACGATCTCGATCGTTTTTTGTTCGATCCCTCAGTAACGGCTCTCCCAAGGTCAAGATCTGGGTCCAGGTTCCGAAGAATCTCAAGAGAAGTTACATTGATTGCTTTGTCTGTATTGTCAACACACCGAAACAGCCTCGGCTCCATACAGTCTAGAACCTGTCTATAAACTGCAGCTGTGACTGTTCCGATTCGCTTCGATACCAACTGCACTAATATCTGCGCTCGCATCAGCACAACAAATTTATCGTGATTCAACGCCAGCACTGCCGAATCGTCGACCGTTTTCGATGGCGAGGTATCTGTTAATGAGTGCCCTCTTTTAATTGAATTGCTACTGCCATTCGTGGCAGCTACTAATCCGTCATTAACGTCATCGTGTATTCTTTTTAGAACAGTGAATTCTTCTGTCGCCTCCGCGTGTGCCTGAACTTCCCGCTTGGCTTCGGATACGGCCTTGCTACGGGGAATGGCTGCCAGACGCCTCTTAAATATTCTCATATAAAGATCTGACTCGGGATGGAATTCATGACTTCGCAGTGTTGTTAGGAGTTTATGTTGCAATAATAATGCGGCTGCACTCTTCGACGCTGCAGCCTGTGAGGGTAACTGCGGTGTTAAATAATCCGACACTCTGAAATGGCCGTATAATAAGAGATTCTTCACAATGTCGGGCGCGCCTGCTGTGTCAGGGAAACGATCCAAAACGAAACTGACAAACACGCCAGATCGCACTATGTTATATATATTCCGAGTCCAGGCAACATATGTAGCATTGTCCCCGCCAGCTTTGTCATCTACCCAGTAGAGCACAAATCGATTCTGCACTAGCGGTACTAGCACGCGCTGGATTGTCGATATGGGCAGTTTGGAGTACCTCGAGATCAACTGGATCGTTAGTCGGCCATATTTCAGTAGTGTGTCGACCACGGCCTACAAGGGTTAGTAAACTTGCCAAACAATAAACCTGCAGGTGCTAAGAAGTACATACCGCTGCGATATCTCCATATATGTCGCGCAGTAACAGGACTACAAGTTCCTCTTCATACTGGTAGAGTTTAGTTACTGGTGCTGATCTCGTTAAAGAAGTAGACATACCTGGGGCATTTTGAAAACTAACAAAGCACCGGCGTCGTCTCTAGAATTCTTGAGGCTGGCAATGGCCAGTTGGGCTATATGTTCTTCATGCAAGCAACAATTTTCCTGTGTTGGATGCTGTTAGTTGCTAGACTGTCGAGTCCAAATTAATACGCCCAAGCATAAATTTCGCATTTTGGCAGATTTTCCAAAACTGCATTTTGAGCAATAATCGACGTTTTGGAAACACTGTTTTTCGCGTGAGGAACCCTAACATCGGGCTTGCTGGGCCAATGGGACGCTCTTTGAATCTGTGGTGCTGATTCGCTCAGTTTTCGTCGAAACGCAACAACGCCGAAGTTTGTGTGAGCATCTTCGACTTTCAAGCTTGCCTGATCCCGAGAGCAGAAGCCTTCACCAAGTCCAACGACTATCTCTACACCTTCCTCGCACATTCCTACCGCACACAATGCTTGCGCCTTCCACGTCCGCTTGTCTCCGCAGAGCTGCGAGCTCCTCTGTACGTGCAAACGCGACCCGTTCTCTGGCGACCGCAGCAACCGACCTCGGTTTTGAGTCTGCAACTGTCGACGGCATTAAGATTGCAACCACGGATTTGGCCGGTCCAATTACGACCCTTTCATTCGTCATCAAGGCTGGCAGTCGGTATGCGACTGTTCCTGGTGTCGCACATGCATTGCAGCGATTCGCCTACAAGGTGCGTCTATTGCCGGACTCCTACGTTTGCATAGAAAAAAGTCAATTATCTCGTCATTGACAGAATTCTGTCGCACACGTAATGTTGTCGGGAATAAGCGGCGGTTGTTTACGAGTGAAGAAAATGCTAACTCTAGAATTTGCAGAACACTCCTAAGCGTTCAGGTCTCCGACTGACTCGTGAGTCGGAACTGCTAGGAGGATCTCTCACGAGCGCTTTAACCCGCGACTCAATTGTCCTTACCGCTCATTTCCTCAAAGAGGATCTGCCATATTTCTTCGAGGCACTCAGCGATGTTTTCGCGCAACCAACTCTTGCCCGTCACGAGCTAGCCGAGATCGTTGCGCCTTTATTGAAATTGGATGTTCAGCTTGCCGATACCGATGCTGCCTTTGTTGCTTCCGAGGGCGTTAACTCTGCGGCTTACCGAAAAGGTCTTGGTCTCCCGTTATACGCCCAGGCTACTGACGCGATTTCGATCGACACTGTCAGGGCCTACAAGGATGTCGCCTACACAAAGGCTAATCTTGCAATTGTCGCTTCGGGCGCAGATATTTCGACCCTCTCTAGCCTTGCCAGCTCCTTCCTTGCGAATGTCCCGGGTGGAACCTCATCCGTGACTCCTGATTCCACATTCTATGGTGGCGAACTCAGAATTCCTTCGACTGCGGGCAATCTTGTCAGTTTCGGATACGCTGCTGCCACGTCTCCAACCTTCAATGTGCTCGCTTCCGTCCTCGGTGGTGCTTCCAGTATAAAATGGTCTTATGGCTCTTCTCTCCTCAGCACTACCGCTGGCAAGGCCTCTGCCAAGGTCACCAATTACAATGGTTCGAGTTTATTCACCGTCACTACCAGTGGCTCGCCAGCTGAGATAAAATCTGCCGGTCTAGCCGCTGTCGAGGCTCTCAAGACTGTCGCCGCCGGCGTCAGTCCCGAACTCTTGAAGAAGGGTATCGCTGGTGCCAAGTTCGAGGCACTCCAGGCCCTCGATGGCGCCGATGGTCTTGTTGGCGTTGGCCAGGCACTTCTAACTTCTGGCACTCTTCCAGTTGCATCCAGTATTGTTTCCGAGATTGAAAGTGTCACTGCTGAGTCAGTAAAGAGCCTAGCAGAGAAGATTTTGTCGGAGAAGGTTGCGGCTGCCGCTGTTGGAAAGGTTTCAGAATTGCCATATGCCGACGAGTTGGGCTTGAAGGCGTAAAAAGTCAAACTGAAGACGGAACGAAAGTTATAAGTTTTTGAAAGAGTCAAAACAAGGTATTTTATGTCAGCGAGTTTTGTTAAGAACTGCTGAGGCGCATTGTTTGCAATGAACAGGGTTTAAATTGATGTTAGTATCAATAATAGATGTAATATAAGGGGCACGCTCTAGGTCGTCGACCAATCGATGTTCGTTTACAAAAAAAAAATTTTGACAATAACTATGTTTATGCATTGAATTAAAATGCGGTAATGTTCACTATGGTCAAAATTATTATGCACTCATGCATTCGATTTTTTTCTCTAAGTATAACGTATACAAAGACCAACATATTTTACAAGTTGTCCTCAGCATCTTCAGCATCCCAATCTCTCTCGCGCCAGTCACCTTGGATCAAGGCCATATGCTCAACAGCAAAGCCACAGCTGCGTAACCAGTAGCACTCTTGCTCAGAAATGCCGTCGCAATTGTTCAAAACCAAGGTCTTGATGGACGTCATGGCTATCGAATATGTGCCGGCATCCAAACTATCGGCATTCGCCTTGATGCGCTGACATAGATCCTGGATTGCCAAATACGACCCATCTTCTGTTCTCGGTTTGCCAGCAATTAGCCACGCGATGCCTTTGATCGTGACCTTGGTCATGGACAGATCAATAGTCTCCAAATACTTGAGGCCATGAAAGTGTTCAACTACTGAATCATTTATATCCTCAATTTCGGCTAGATCCAAGAATCGCAGCTCGGGACACAAGTGGACGATATTTAAAGCCAACGGCTGGGATCGCGCTGCAGGTGTCCCCGGCTGTGGGTAGCTCACGACGCTGCCCAGGTCAAACCGTAGAAGTAGCGAGCCACGTAGGCTTAGACTGGTGAGCTTGTTAGGATCACACCTTGTCAACGCGCCCAACAAGGCCTCGTTCGACAGGATCTCGCTATACGAAACCTCCAACGTCTCCAAATTTTCGTATTCGTTCACTACCACGTCGCTAGGCTCTCCAGCTGCCGCATCACAGTATCTTGTCTTTCCTTTTACTGATAATACAGTGCGAGGGGCCATAGAGGTTTGTCGTAGTTCGAAAGTCTTGCACGAAGGCGGTAATATCGGGGTTTTGTTCATATTCGTATGAGAAAACCTGACGGTTTCGAGCTTTGGATTGTGTCGTAGATCGAGCCTGCGGAAGTTATAGCTGTCGATAGGACCAGCCCAGTCCGGTCTGTCATCAAAATTATCAAAATCTCGTCCGAACCAGCTGCGGGCGTAAACGTCGTATGGATTATGCATCTCGAACGGGTCGACAAGGCCGCCGGTTTCGTATTCGATCGAAAATTCATCGTCAGAGTAGAAATTGTTTTCTGTTATGCGTACACTGACGCAAGATAACCGCTCGAGATTGGGGAAAAGCTGAAGCAAGTGATGGAAACCTTCCGGGTCAATCACTACTTTGAGATATGTTGAAATTTCTGGGTCGAATACATCGCGAATACTAACACCGCCGGGGTAACCGGCCTTGATCCTCGGGCTCCCTCCCAAATTGAAGATTCGAATCTGATTCAACGGAACATATGACGCATCAGATGGAGAAGGTATGTCCATAAACTGAATGAACATATAGTCCTCGCCATGGTGAATGTCGTGATAACAGTCTAATATATAGAGATTGGGAAGATTGCCATTCAGCAATATATGAATGATTGGCGATAACGAATACGCGGACACTCGAAGGATCTGCAATTTTGACAATACATTCCATGTAGCCGTACCAAATGAATGCCAATTGTCAAACGTATATCGCTCTCCGGATTCAATACTCAAATATTGCAAACTACTTTCGCCAATATTGGCAAGATTTTTGACACTCCATTTTGTTTTCGCCCTTGATTTTTTCTGTCGATTTTCGCTTCCGGTTGACGCCAAATGCTTCAAGGCCAGTTCTCCCCATGATACGCTATCGGCAGTCGTGCGCAGACAAAACTTCTTAATATGACCCTTTGAAATACTGTAATACCCGCGCATCAAGTTAACAGTTACAACACCAAACGGTTTTGCGAATCGGAAATCGAGCGTTGCCCACAACTCTGGCGTATTCAGAATCACGACCCGCCAAGATCTGTTGACGCATTGCACTCGAACCAGTTGTCGAAATGGTAGATACTTCAGTATGCGTTGGAATAGTTCTAATGGCAGCCGCTTTTCTGGATCTTTGGTCTTTGCATTTTCTTTTTCGCGCGAATCAATTACTTCTCGCATTGTCTACTCCCTGTCGGTGAGTACGTTTGTCGTCTAAGATAATACCAGGGTTAATAATGACAAACCTTCCAAATGTCGTCCTGCTTCGAAACACTCTTTAAACCAAGTGCCAAGATGCCAACAGCTGCGACATTATCCTTCAATCCCATATGAGCTTTGGCTGCCAATATGTACCCCTACAATTCACGTAAATCAGTAACACGTTCGTCAAAAGGCATCTGCGCATCTACCTTGGCATTCCCACTCGCACTTGCTATAAGCTCTTCAGCACTCGCGAGCGCGTCCTCGAACTGCTTCGTCTTCAACAGCGACAGAGTCAGTTTCTCGAGAGCGTCGACTTGTTCAATTACTCGATCATGATCGTGTCGCAATGCGTCCAAGACCTGTTAGTCACCAACATTAGCTTTCAACCGCATATACCTTGAACCTATACAAAACACCACCACCAAGTCCGTACGTATCTATAATGAACAATTGCACCATGGAAATCTTTCTGACCAAACAATTTGGCCGCCTCCTCGCGATGTTGTGTGAGTTTCTCGGCCACGATCATTGGCCGATCATCTCTTCTCAACGACGCCATTGTGATATTTGCCCATAAATCAACCTCGCCCCGTCAGGTGGTAACCTCACAAAAATAAAAAATAATAGCTGACAAGTAGTGGGACTGAAGAGCACAAACCGCGATTACGTTCGAAATCGTTTGCGCATATTATTCTGAAACTTGCATTGAAGACCAACCCTACCCTTGCTCGACATACCCTTACCCGCAGAGCTGTTGTGGGGCTCCCGCTTCCCTGAAACGCTGGCATGGATTACTTCGATCAATAACAAAATGTAGAATTTAACACAGTGAATCGACATCTTAATAAAATAAATCGATAATTAATATTTCTAACACTGATAATATAGCTAAGAACACTTCACAACAATCATTTAGGCCCTACATACGAGCTTATATAATGATCTACTTTTCAACACGTAGGTATATTAAATATCCAAAAAAAGAAAGAGAAAGTGTTGATCGAATTATATACAAGGCTAGGTAAACTCCGAATGCGACGTAAGCGCAAGCAAAACATTTACTGAGATGCTCAAGCTTCCATGTAGTAGTTCAAAATGATGGCTACCAACAATGCGAAGCAGACGACAACGGGCCCGACTGGACTGTCGAGATGCTTACCACTGCGCATCTGGATGGCTTTGACCCGGTACATATAAACACCATATCCCCAGCATCCAGAGAATAGAGTCAAAACGAAATACATATAGGCCAGCCTGTGCGCGGTCTTATTGTATTTACCCGCAGCGTTGTAGAGACCGAATGTGAGAGCGGACAGAAGGACGGTGACCTGTAACCACTTGTTGAATGTACGCTCATTCGCAAGCCAAACCTTGGGTTCAACTATAGCCTGGCCAGACTGGGTAAGAAGACGTTTTGGCCGCTCAACACCGGGAGGGAGCTTGAATTTGTCGGATTCCTTGCGGTGGCGCTTGAACCAGGACTTGTACGACCGCGAGCGAGACTTTCCATTCTTCCGACGACGGCCGGTGCTGACACCGACTTGTTCACGTTCATCTTCGTCCGAATCCGATGAGTCTTCGTCATCCTCGTCTTCGTCAATATCACCGCGGATAATTTGTTGATGCTGTCGATCAGCCTCATCAACAAAGCTGCGCACAGATATAGCGATAGATCCATTTCGTCCGTGTACGCCAGGTTGTTCGCCAACAGCGGCCAGTAAGGAAGCAACCGCGCCATTGCCTTGGACAGGTGAGGAGCTTAGTGCTTTCAAGGAGAGATCCAGAGGCTGATCGCCAAATTTCTTGCGATTCAACTCCTCCGCATACGCCTGCTCGGGGTCGCGGCGGATGTCCTTTTCAAGCTCAGGTAACCAATACGGCAAGACATTGATGTACTCCTCGTCGTCAAATAGCATGGCGACACCGTGGGCGAATTTAGAGAATTTGGGAGCTTCTTTGACGAGATGACTCGACATCAGGTCCTTAACCCATGAAGGGCGAATCTTCTTGTCTCCGGCTCGCATGGCAACTTTGATGTCCAAAACAGCGTAGGGGAAACGGCAAATCTCGCCCGTGCGGATGGTCTTGAATGGATGCTCGAGGCCCATGTCATCGATGTCATGGCGGTGCCAGTCCTCCGGATCACGGATAGGTCGGGTAGAGTCCAATGCATCTTCGCGAATGAGGTCGATGTCATTGTCAATGCTAATCCTGACTCGGTCATCATCTGGAATTTGGAACGCTGTCCTGGAGTAGACAGCTCGAAGGACAGGCTGTAAGCCGTTGGTACGGACGTAGCTCTGAATTTCTTCGACAACTTTTTCAAACTTTTCGACTTCTGCCGCAGGTGCGTTACGCTCACGCATTTTCCTGATTGTTTTCTCCATGGAGTATGTGCCATCAATAAAAGCCTTGACGTATTTCTCCTTGATCGGGATGCGCTGTTCATGGACGACTTCTTTGTCCTCGGGATCGGTATACTTGCGCTCGATGAAAATTTCTGGGTGGCTATTAAGTTTACCGTACCATCGCAGCCTTACCGACGCTGCTGTTTCGCGCGACTCGAGCTTCTCCAGGTAGAGCTGGAAATCAGGATTATCGAAATAAAGCGTAGTGATGGTCGGATCCGGTGTAGACAGGTTCAAGATCTTGTCTGATTGTGGGTTATAGATGAGAAGCGGCAGATGTCGCAGAATAAACGTCTTGACCTCCATGAGATTGTCGGGATGGACCCAGACTATTTGTTACGGTTAGAATCATGCAAGATCCAAGGCCATAAGCATTAAGATATTTTGCTCACATTTGAAGGACTTGAATGTTGTCGCAGGGGACGATGTAGGTGCCTGCGTCGCAGCCGCAGGAACCGACTGCGACAAGGTAAGAGATGCCGGGACCTCCTGGGGTGGAAGACGGGCCCTATGATCGCGAACATAGCCATAGAGAGACGAGAGCTTGAACAAGATTGGCGAGTAGTCTTCTGAGTTAAATGGCAACGCGGCAAGTCGGACTTGCAATAAAGGTCTCACAGAGTATTTGCTGTAGAGGCGGTCATGTTTCTTAACGATCTTGAAGAAACCCGTGTAATTCAGACGCGTAAATTTCTCGAGCTCTTGGGCTTCGGCGAGAGTACTGTCGAGTTCCTTTTCAAACGAGTCAAAGTCGACGGCAGCAGCGGCGGCCGAGTCGTCCGTGTCTGCAGGGATTTGCGACTCGATCGAGGCGATTTTATCTTTCAGGTCCGCGTACTTGTGGGATTCAAATTCGTAGACCTTTTCCAGTTCAGCGTCGAGGGCTGCGACGAAACTGCTTTCATCTTTTTCTGTCCATAGCAGAGGATCATGACGATCTTTTGGTGTGGACCGGCCATTCTGGCTGTCGTCCTCCTTGAGCAGACGCTTGAGCTTCTCGTAGTCGATGTACCACGTCGCCCAAGGCTTGTACATTTCATTGGCAAGCTTGACGCCGAACAACATCGTGATCTGGCTTCAAGTCTAACGGGATGGTAGAAGTGAGTATTTTGGCGATCCTGTTGTGTGGACACTAGCAGGTTAAGTGCAGGTTAAGTGACAGTGCTCTGTCGCCGGGCGCCAGGAGAGACTTTTTTGACAGGCGCTGCATTCTTTTGTGTGCCCGCGGCGCAGAGCCGAGAATTTTGGCATTTGTGCCGCACAACTCGTTTTGTGATTGCGGCTCATTCCTGAGCGGAGCCAATTGCACGATTCTCAGTCACACGTGAGCACGATCGCCCAGCTTTTGGCTGCAGCGAACTAAAGCGAAAATCTGTGCACTAACCTAACTAACCTATAATTAATTACACTAGTGACTATAACTAGTGTCAAGGCGTCTTTTAAGCTCGTGCCAGATCTGATCAATCTTCATCAGAATATTGGGTTATGTTTTATTAGTGGACGAATGAAAAATTTGCATTCCAAAAAGAATAGAACAATCCGATGACTATTGTGCATTTCCCCACACAGAAAAATATTATATATAAATATATATATATATATAAATAAACTGCTTACTATACTGTACAGAGCAATCAAATCCAAGGCCTAGTAGCATAATACAAACCCTATATCATATATAACCGCCAGATGGCTCACACTCGTCCAATTACTCTAGCATGCCGAATACTGCGTTGCCATCTCAGAAACGTGATTATCGCGGCCACCAAAATGATATCAAATGCCACTCGCTTCGTAAACCGCTAAACGAATAAAATCAGTCAATTGCTGTAGATCAATAGAGGATACATTCGCCCACATACCCATAAATGTAGAGCAACGTAATACAAAGTTGCTCGCCAGGACCTGCCATTGCCGGGACTATTCGAAACTTCCGTCTTCTGTTTCGCATGCCTATTATAACTAGGCATCCTGCTCAGGGACTGTGACGGCGTAGACGGCGCTGTTACGAAAAACATCTTTCGATTGGCGCTGTAATTCCCCCTGCCAGCTAAAACTGCTCTTAACTGACTTACTTGGCTGGTAAGGTTATCCATTGCTGCCACAATATCCTTCTTCCACGTCACGGACACGTCATCCTCTTCTTCATCTCCAGATTCGTCATCTCCTTCCTCATGGCTCACCTTGGCCGCCGCAGTTGATGTTTCGGCCGTCCTAGTCAGCTTCATCTCGCTGACCCGGCTGAGTGAAGCTGTAGACGCATGTTTGGGCTGATTCTGCAACAATATAGAACTAGGTGACGGTGGTGACTCCGTTTCCAGATCTTGTAGATCCTTCACTTGATCCCACAGGGATTGCAGTTCTGCGATCAGTTCTCGTGACTCCGGTGTCGAACTGGCGTATTTTCTCATGGTCTACCTCGGGGATAAAATTAGCATTTACCACATCTGTCGTGATCAACTGCGGCATACATCGAGTAAGAAAGGTATGTATCGTCGTTTTGCGTCCGTCTTGCGCAGACCACGCTGTGAATACCAGGCATCCCTAGAAGAACACGAGACCAGTTTAGCTTATCGGATGTGACGTAGCAAAAGCAATTCACGACGCCAGCTCAGTCAGGCTTAATGACGGAAGTCAAACAAAATTTCATACCACTTCTTTCTGGCCGCTTCGTCTTCTTCTCGATCACCTTTTGGTCGCTCCATTAACACGACGACATCTCCCTCTGTGTTCATCAGTCGTCAGATACTACTACTACCCACAACTCTTCGACATGACTTATACTGACAACACATACCCGTCGCTTGCTTGTATAAACCATATAAATGTATTCGATCTTCTATCGGTGGCCGCTGAATCGGCGTCACTGGTATCACTTTTGGATTCGAGAGCAGTCGAATCGTCGAAAGCGCCTTCGCAAACACACGATCTATATGAGTCTGTCAGCGATAACTAGTTAACAGATATAGTTTACCAATTATGTACCTATAGAGTCTGCCATAGTCTACTATCTTTAATGGCACAAGGATTGTCGCGAATTGTGCTTCTTATTTACGCAGTGGTGGTTGGCTACCTCATGTGGGGCAAGCGGCGCACTTACTGAGCCGCGGCGCAAACTGCAAAGGCGCTCGGTAATTATGTTACGATCGGCTGATGCGTTTATCACAAGGAATTGACAGACAATGCTTTTCTAAGTACTGTCAAATTCTCAGGTGTTACTGCTGCTTCTATTTGTGAAAATTACTCACTGAAAAATGAAAAAGGAAGGAACACACTTTCACCGAAAGAAATATAAGAAATCGCAACTCTGGGCTAGTGTGCTTAATTTCGAGGATTTAGTTCTATTAAGGTTGTAACATTAAATGCGCAAGGTTGCATAAGAAACATATTTACATATTGCTGACAAGAATGCATACACCGCTGTTCCAATTGTACGGCTGCCAGTCAGCAATCGACCTGCCGAAATTACTCACGCGATCGCAAACTGCCCATAGAACAATTGAGCCATTGTCACTCACGAACCTTGGGCATGATCTCTTCCTTACAGTTCAAGAGGCGGATTATTCATTATAAGTTAGATGAAATTATATTATTAAATTCGGTCCCTTACACACCATGCAGTAATTAAATCCCCCTTTACTTCTACAAACAGTGTATGGAAACAAGATTATTAAAATGCGGACCCAGTGACAGTAGGCCCCATATTATCGATAAAGAGGTTCTTCCTAAGCATGCTCACTAGAAACCCTGGAAGTTTGATACTTCCCAGGTAACCGGTTCCGGCCTTCCTGCCAATCTGGACCCCCATACCCCGTGTACCCGATTTGTAAGGAAGCGGTTTCTTGTTGCTTAGAATCAGGATAATGTTTTTCGCGAGATGAGCGGATTGTTTGTTAGCGAACATGAACTGCGGTGGTTCAAGATCCGAGACATCGCCGATCGCCCACACATCTTCTACCCCCTTGACTTTGAGATAGTCATCAACCATGACGAATCCATCAGTGTTGAGATATTTCGTAGGAGCGTATGAAGAGTTGGGTCTCACACCAAATGTGGGAATATACATGTCCGTGATCAATTTGTCTCCGTCCGACAGTGTGAGTTCTTGCCGACCGTCCGGCGTTTGGGCCGAGCCAATGATCTTTGTTTGCAACTTGATATCAACCTTCAGGCTCTGGAGGAGATCTATCGCAGTCTTCGATACACTCGCTATTGCTCCCTCGAGAATCGTTGGTCCACTTGTGATCTGCGAAGGGTCAGCCAATGACCAGAATATTCTGGCAGAGAAGTAGTTCGCAGCGTCATTCCGTAGAAAGATGCTCAAGACACCTCAAACTTACCAGAATGATTTCCTTCTGTTGTCCGTACTCGAAACTCAGTTCGCCAGCAGTCTCGACGCCAGTCGCGCCGGCACCGGCGACGACAATTGTCTTGGATTTCTTGACCCGCGCTTGGAAGTCATGCAGAGCATCCCTTGTTGCTTCGGTCGAGCCCAGTGTCTTAAATGGTGTATCTGCCCTTGTGCTGGACCCAGTGGCAAGAATAAGAAAGTCATAGTCCAGTGTCTTATTACCAGCAGAGCCAGAAATCACGACCTTTTTGGCCACGAAATCGACATTTTTGGCGGAGGCAACGATGAACTCAAATTGACTAGCTGGATATTGACTGAAGCCAGGAGCAATGGGCTGGAAAATCTTATCGTCCGCGACCTGTCCAGGGACCAAGGCTCGGGGTGCGGCGATGTTCCAGTAAAAATGGGTATTCGGAGACACAAGAATGATCTTGACAGGCCCGGTCTTCGCAGTCTGCTTCAAAATCCGATGTGCTGTACTGACGCCCGAAAAGGAGCCTCCCAGAATGACAATGCTCTTCATGGTTCAAAAGATGCAGAACTTGGCTCTACTAGGTATGAGAAAAAAGTAGTTGCTGATATATGGAGATGAGGGCCGATTTAATTGGCTTCTTGCACAGTGCTTGCCGCAAGGCGAAGAATATAAATCATTGTAGATGCAGACACAGAGACTTAGGAATCAGGAGTCAATATGGGTATTACAAATCCAATAGTGATGTTGCTTATTGATAATTAGATAATGAGTTTCTGGTAGTTATAAACAATATACGCGTCTTACGGTTACCGCGGCCACAGCCAATCACCGCGCGTAGCGCAGAGCGGTCCAACCGCTGCGAGTAGGACAGAACTCGCCAACCGCAGTCAGCAACCAACCAAACAAAGGAGCGCAAGATCGGTAGTTAATGCTTGGCTTGCCAATCTAGTGCTTAATAATTAAATAAGGAGGTGTAGTGAGTTTAGTTTAAACCGCACCTTAAGCATTTGCTGCTGGCGCCCGTGCTTGGCTCTGCCACTATGGTTTTGCCTTCAGCGGCGCAGCCGTTACGGATTGACGCAAGCAACTAAAGTGCTCTTGATCTGTACCGAGCTGTCTTTATGGGTTGCTGACGATTGTATATTGCTGACGATTGTATAATCCTACACAATGCACTTGAATGATTTTTTGCATAACTTATATCGCTCATAAGAACGTGTCGGGGGGATCCAACGGGACAACTTAGACAAATCCACGCAATCGTTGATAATTTCGCAGTTAATTAAAATGTTTATTGTTTAACTGTCTATCTAACAGAAGGCCTTGTAGCTCGTAAGTGTAATTTTCGATCCCGGAACAATCTCTGCAACCAATTTAGTTGGCAGTTGAAGTATTCCATTGACTCGTTGGACCCGCTACAAAACATCAGGAGCTACATTCCCACCGGAGAAAACAAATTCTATTTCTCTTGGGCCATGCTTCCACTATCCTACAAACCCAGAACTAAGTGAAATAAAAAGCGGATTTTCAGCTCTGGATAAGTGGCAAGTAGTGAGATATAAGTGACGGAAATCCAAAACACAACTAACATTGCGGGATCCAACAATCGCTTCCACTTCTCGACGCCGCTCCGTCGCGTAGGTCACTCTCACCAGAACCAACCATAGAGTGAGCCGCTGTTGACGAGAGTGGCGACAGCCGGCCCAGAGGGTGTTCGCGCAACATATCTGGAATCTTTTTATGATGCTAACTTAGTATAACGGCTTGTTATTGCTCAGTCACTGCGAAGAGAGGCCCAACAACGCAGTGAATGATGTTTTCGTCGTCATTCGAAGGAATGCCCCTTTGACATAATTCATCTATGGCTAGCCTTCAAAGAAGCAGGAGATCGGGACTAAGTTCAAGAGCGTCTTTCCACGTAAAGCTAGGTGTGCCACGCCTTCTCCTCCAGATCTCCTCCAGAATTGGCAAAATCCTTGCTCGATGCTGAAGTAATGGATCCAGCACTGGCGGAGAGGAAAAAATGTTTCGGAAGAATTGTTCGTCTTCTTGCCTTGCAACAGACCCGATCACATACAACGGAGAGACCAAGGTCGGTAGAAGCTGGGTTGGAACCTGAGTCTTAAGCACCCTCATGGCTCCAGATATAGACGTGTCTAATACTTGCAGCTTTTGATAGTCATGAGTGACCAGGTGAAGGTAAATAGACGCCATGTAAGCAAATATATATGTGACAATCGTAGTCGGATCTGAAGTCCAACTGAGTATTGTAGCAGAATCGCGCTCTGAAAAACTGAAACCTTCCAATGACCCCTGGGTAAGCGCACACTGAATCTCTCTGTTGATATCAGCGACAGTTTGTTCAATTTCCGCGTAGGCAAAGTGTCCTTGCTGCAGAGCTTGAGTTTTACGTTCCTGTAGCGCAGAAATGCGGCCAATCTGCCGCATCACCCAGTTTTTACACCCCATAATATCTTCAAGCTTGGTCTGAGAATCGGAACTGATAACAAGAAGATGATAAGGGAGTAATTGCGGTGCCCGACCCACCGTGATAGAAGAGATTATATCGATCCAGATTATCGTACCATTCAAGAATCTAAAGGCCGCAACCTCTTCTGCCACCAGAGGTACATCCTCCGAGAGAGGAAGTTCATCACATAAGATTACCCTTGACTTTTCGGCCAGAGTAAGTGAGGCTAATTTGGTTTCATGGGCTACATGGTACATATTCACGCCTGCACACAGATGTATCTGCCACGCGTTGCCTCGGCCGGTGAAAAGCTTTAGAAAATTGTCAGTATATAACCTGGAGATATTCGAAACGGCAGAATACTTCAAAAAATATCAATTGAACGACTAAGGCCGTTATGCCGAGTCCGTTACTTGGGCAATACCCCTTCCGGACAGACTGATCGACGGATTTCAATATCCGTTGAAATTCGGTCAGACAAATTCCAAGATGCTTTTCTTGCTCGATCAAGCCAGCGACCGGGGACGACTGGTGGTTCTCTGCCAATATGGTCATTCTGCGGTAGTACGCACTGACAGCCAGAGTTGCATGATAGAGAGGTTTCGTCCGAAGCAATAGGGTTAGTAGCCAGCCTCGTCCTCCATCCAGGGTCCCAGGTTTGTACATGGGATACTGTAGCGGGAATACATTGTCCAGAAAATGCATCAAGAGGATAGACTCATCCGCCGAGACGGAGAATATGGCTCCAGTCATTGGATGGTGGTCATGACGTTCGGGCGATAGCGAATCCTAGTAGATATCAGAATCTCTCAAGCTTGCTCCAACATCAGCATGCTTACAGCCGACCCATCTTGTAGCATGTTAACTCCATCATCTTGTTGTGATGAGCCATGATCCGACGGAGGGTTAGGACCTTGCGGGCGGTTTGATTCAGAGCTGGAAGAGGAGCTTTCCACTGGATCATTCAAGGACTTTGGCGCTATCGTGACGATTGGACGGGGCTTCTTTGAAAGTTGGCTACTAGCTTTGCGTCTCGAGGTCTGCTTGACGATATCTTTGATGCTATTCGCGATTGCTCTCTCCTTCTCACCATGGTCCATCCAGTCGGGTTTTGGACCAAAACCATAGCAAGTGATCGACAGTGATTTACATGTCGAACAATGGGGACGGCCCTCATCGCATTTCTTCTTACGCAGACGGCAGGTCCAACACCCCTGCTTGTTCCGAAGTGGCCCGCTCATTGAGATAGAAGCTGAACGTAACAGAAGAGCAATATGACAACTAAGCTTAACGTAATCAGCCAGCGCAGTCGGACTATGCAAGCGAAGCTGTCTAAAAAGTTGCGCGGCTCACAACAAAGGGTTTATCGACGGAACAGGCACTAAAGCCAGTTTTGTCATCTCTCACGTTGAAGCGAGACAAGTGTTTATTTATCTGGCTAGTTACACGAAAACAATTGCCGCCTTTCTGAACTGAGTGAACTCTGAAGAAAAAATTGAATTGCAGTAACTTCTAACTCGGCAGATATAAATTCCGGGTTACTGCCAGTAACGTTATGGACGAGATAGCGTTAGGGCGTGTACCGCCATAAACTTCCCCTCCCGGTATATAAGAAACTAAATGTTATGAATCCAGTTGGTTATTCTACCATGCGTCGCTGTTGACGGAATTGATAAATTGCTGTGGTTTTTGTTTCGGAAATTAGATCGGGAGGCAAGCAGTAACGTCGAATTGAAGTCGGCTTAGAAGCAACCCAGGTCCCTGTGATCTGTGTGCAGTGAAGATCATAATCAACGAAGCGGTTCTTTATAGATACACAGGCCAAAATAATCATACTACGTTGATAATTAGTTCTTAATTGCCGTTGCTTTCTATGTAATCTCTCTCTGAGTTTCAGAGGCGTCGTCCATGTAAACGATCGAGTCCCCAAAAGCAATAAAATTAACCACGGATATTTAAAACGCTGCCCGGATTAAGTACAAAGCGACATACTCAAATATACTCAAATCGCTTAACTATCTTGCAGAAAGTGGAATATATTTGGCTAAAATCGTTGAAGACGTAAGCGTGCCCCCTGCAAACGCAATTTTTGGTCGTGGCGTTGAGTCCTAAAGCCCCGTTCAAATTCTTTCGACTGCTATTGCGTCAGCCTACAGAGGACACCATCAAACACAACCATTACTTCTCGCAAACAGAAGGCACGCATAAGTCGATTGCCGCCGACAAGCAGTTACTAGCCAGATGCAGTGCTTTCGCACTTTGGCTTTGAGTCGCTGTTTATCGGCGTTCGTCTTCCTGGTCGGCCTCATCTTAATATTTGTCGACCTTGCCGAGTCAGCACAGAACAATAATAGCAACAGACAGCATAGGGGAGCAAATATTGGCACTTTTCGAACCCAACAATCATCGGTATCAACCATTGATCGTCCATTAGATGGATACGTTCACAAGCCCTCTGCGGGATTAACCGAACAACGTCTTCTCGATGACTGGAAACTTGCAGATTTTCTTCTAGTGGCGACTGTCGACGGATCGCTATATGCCTGTGAGCGCGATACCGGATTGGAACGGTGGAATTTACAAGGAGAGGAATCTGTCGTCAAGGTCTCGCCGCCCAAGGGTCAGAACACGGAGCAGAAATCTGATGACAACGATCTGACATGGATTGTTGAACCATTAGGCGACGGTGCCCTATATTATTTTACGTTGGATAGCGGCCTTCAGGTACATCTCTTCTGCTCCTCCATGAAAAGTGCTAACAACGCAACAGAAGTTACCCATATCCATTAGAGAACTGGTATCGCAATCACCCTTTATGGCGGATGACAAGTACTACACCGGATCTCGGGAGACGACGTTATATTCAGTTAATGCCCGTACTGGTAGAGTTGTTAACGTGTACGGCTTTGGATCAGGTCCGGGTCTCTGCCGTCGCAAAAGTTTGGACGAGTTTGATGAGGACGACTGGAACGAGGCGATTGGTGACCACGAGACATTTATGGTCGGCCGAACAGGTATGACGCATTGGTTGCGTGAGTTTTTGTCTCCGTATGTTGACAATATTACAGAATACCGGCTACAGATTCACTCAAAAAGTGGTGTGGTTTGGAATGTGTCATATTCAACCTGGGGCCCAAACAACATGGATACGGATCTTATTGACCAGCATACCAGTAGTCTCGACGACCTTTACGTGGTTGCTTTACACGATGGAGTGATTGTCGGAGCCGACCAGTATAACGAGACCAGAAGATGGGCTCGTGTCCTCCCATCGCCTGCCATAGCTACTTTCGACGTTCTTTCACCGTTCGATGACTTCAATCGGCCTAACGATCAATTAATCGTTCTTCCGCAACCGAAGCTCCATGATACGAGTATCGAGTCAGGTATCGACTCTATATCGGCGTTTGTTAATCGAACAAACGACGGAGGTTGGTATGCACTGTCCGCAAAGTATCACCCGTATCTCGTCAAGAACGCGCCTCCCGCTCTATCGAATCTTGGAGTCTTTTCGCTTGCTAGTGACGACCGCCATCAATCACTGATCGGTGTTCATGATGGCAAGCGATTGCGAGATCGTACTCCCCTGCTAGCCGGCATCGAACCTCCAACCGAAAGGAAATTAATTGGTTCCAATCACAGTCCGATGGCTACGTCTGGCATATTAGCTGCATTGTCAATGCATGCTTTTGCCGATATCGGATTTGTTATGTCGTTACTACTTGCTGGGTACTTCGTTTTGAAAATTAGACCGCTGAGAGAACTGCTTTCCTCTACACTGGCGCTTCCAAAAGATCTCAAGTTGGAGAAACTGAATGTTCGTGCTAATGAGACATCCCCGCAATCGGAAATTGTGGATATCGTGGAAGTGCAGAAGCAGCCGGAGACGACTGATGCCGTTATCGAAGAGTCAACCAAAGACGCTGTCGACGACGCTCCTGGTGTCAACATCAGCGACAAGCACAATGCGGGCCAGACACCTGTGAAGAAACGAAAGCGGGGAACACGGGGAGGACGAAGAAATGGAAATGGAGGTGGAAATAGGGATGCCGAGAAGGAAACCAAGAACATTATTCTTGTGGACGATCATACGCGAGGCAAAGAAGCTGAGGATTCTAGAGTTTCTCTACGGAATGCCCTTGAATCAGAAGATGTCGATATGGAATCTAGCTCTTCGTATAAGATCAACTCTCTTGAGGTTACTGAAGTTGTTCTCGGTTATGGCAGTCACGGTACAGTTGTATACAGGGGCACTTTCGAAAACAGGGAAGTTGCCGTTAAGCGGATGCTGCTTGATTTTTACGACGTTGCTTCGCACGAGGTTTCACTCCTCCAAGAGAGTGATGATCATCCGAACGTTGTCCGGTATTTCTGCAAGCAGGAGAGCCAGAAATTCTTGTACATTGCGTTAGAACTTTGCCCAGCAACATTGCAGGATGTGATTGAAAGATCACCAGACTTTCCCAGCTTGGTATGCCGAATGGATCCTCCCAAAGTTTTATATCAAATTGCAAATGGATTACAATACCTGCATTCTTTGAAGATCGTTCATAGAGATATAAAGCCACAGAATATCCTTGTCGCTCCTGCAAAGCAGTTACGTCACGGGGACAACTCAGGACCTACACGAGTCTTAATATCAGACTTTGGTTTGTGCAAGAAGCTTGAGGGTGATCAGAGCAGTTTCCGGGCTACAACTGCACACGCAGCAGGAACATCTGGCTGGCGAGCGCCGGAATTATTAACCGACGGCGATGAATCTAGTAACGGCAACGGGTCAAGTAGTCACACGATTGCGCCAAACCACGCCAATACTGGATCGACCTCGGAACCGGCTGTTATCGATACCCTATCAAACAGACGTGCGACGAGGGCCATTGATATCTTTTCGCTTGGTTGCGTATTCTATTACGTGTTGTCGAATGGGTCGCATCCGTTTGGGGACAGATATATGCGCGAGGCGAATATTATTAAGGGAGACTACAGTCTCGACTACTTGGAGGCATTAGGATACCAAGGCATCGAAGCGCGAGATCTGATAGAGCGTATGCTTGATCATGATCCGAAGAAGAGGCCAACCGCAAGTGATGTGCTTATGCATCCGTACTTCTGGTCTATGGAAAAACGGTTAAATTTCTTATTGGAAGTATCGGACCGGTTTGAGATCGAACAGCGTGACCCGCCAAGTGAGCTCTTGGAACAGCTGGAGTCCGATCCAGAACATGTTGTATACAACGATTGGTACAAGCGATTAGACAGGAGCTTGATTGAAAACCTTGGAAAGTACAGAAAGTATCACACGGATAAAGTTCTTGACCTTTTGAGAGCGTTAAGAAATAAGGTATGATTTAACTTATATTATGCTGTGTGAGCACTATCCTTACATTCATTAGAAACATCACTATCAAGACCTTCCGCCGAACGTGCAGGCCGCACTAGGTAGGGTACCGGACGGCTTTCTTGCATATTTTTCACAACGATTTCCGAATCTTCTCATGCACGTTTATTACGTTGTCAAAAACAATTTACAAGACGAGCAACATTTCAGACCGTACTTTACGATTGCAAATATATAAAATTATATTTATTAACTGGCGGGTTTTGGAATCTCCTTGGGGCATTTTTTTTGTTTTAATTCGGTACGGCGTTATTTTTGCTTTAATTTGCTAGCAGAGCAAATTGTGGGACTGATACATAATTGGGGTGTTTCATCATTTCAGGCGTTTTGTATAGTTCCATGCTTATTGTTAGGTGTGGATCAGATCGTATAGGCTCTTGGATAAATGTATTTGCGCAAAACAGTAGTATGTCGTCCATGACGGCTACGTTAATAAACCTATTCGTAAAGAGCGTATTGTCATATTGGAATTTTTTTTCTAGTTGCCTTTTGCCGCGAATATCGACGAGAAGGCTGTTACGTGGCACATTGCCTACATCCCGAACAGCGAGCCCCCGATTGAAGACCACATCTCCCAACAAGACGCTTCGCTTCGGGGATGCCAAATGTACTGTGAAGGTAATTGCACGTTAATGACAAGCTTTCGATTTTTCTTGCTCACGGGCTCACTCTAGTTGGTAATAACTATGACTCTCAATTGCAAGAAGATATATAGGGCACTCACACTTGACGAAGCCAGCCTGGAAGAGCTTATCATCGAAACTTATGTTCAAAATGGTGGATTCTCCGAGCAACAATCAGATATGACAGCAGCGAAATTTCTGGGTGGGCACTTTTAACGTTTCAGGGGTGCATGTAACGTAACGCCGGGTAATCCTGTAATCCTAGCTGAGCGGGCGGCACGGCGATATGAGAAGCTGGGAGGTTCCGCCCTGTTTTTAAAGAAATAAGAGTTTCTTACTTGGTGGAGAGGAGAGAAAGGGCTTCGGGACAGACAATGTGGTAGAGGGCAATGAGGGGAGAGAAGAGCAGTGTATAGATTGGCATATGCACAAGGACTGGAGGAAAGCCGAGCGACTAGGCATCAGTTGTACTATTGGTAACTATTTGCATTCTGAAATACTGATTGTGTACACAGAACAGCCGAACAGGCAGGTATGATACAATCAGTCGGCAAGTGTGTCAGACTTTTTCATGTTGCATTGCATTCGAATATAGTGTGGATGACGTTAAACTCATATCTGACAGCAGATTTGGGATGAGATCGCACCAATCTCGGTAAGCTACGAATTTACGTTACATTGGCTGGGGAAGACTCTCCTCGCAGGAGTGACATATACATAATTAGCGGATTATAGGCGATTATGAGAATTTAAAGCAGATTCCTTATTCGTAAAGTATACAAATACAAAGTATATACATCCTCGTCACACCTTACCTTGAGCTGGGTCCCACACGCCGACCTTTTCGCACACAAACTCGTCGCTGCCCATCACGAGATCGTCAGCAATAAATGCAGCATTATCTTCAAGAGCCGTGTTGTATCGGGAAGCATTAGCGAGGACGACAAAGAACGAACCCACGAACGGGATTCTTCTGAACCAGAAGTCTTGCCAGTGAGGAGGCACTGTGGCCGATGCAGCCAGGCCGCCGGATGGGGAATCTTTTACAGGAACAACGAACTCAGTCGATCGCGGGATCATGCGGGACGGGCAGAGAATCGACCACCGAATAACAGTCGAAGGGATGGTCTTGAGCAGGGCGAGGTCCTTCAGGTGCTCGTGAAAGATCGGCACACTGAGAGACAAAATAGTTTAGTATCTGGCCGTCATCAATATCACGGCGGGGCCGGTCTACTTACAAGCGAAAGAACATTGAGTTGGTGCCGGGGACATCCATCAGGCCCATGCCACCCAGGATCCAAACCCTCAGCGGCTTTTGTCTCAATTGGTGGACCTCTTTCGCAGCCTTTACAACGGTGCCAACAATTTCCGGCAAGTCGCTTGAATTCCATGGCATCAGGGCAGCTACGCCGGCGGTGTTGACGACGGCGTCGCAGTCATGGTCAACGATTGCGCTCTTGACTGAGTCGACATACTTGGCGTCGCCCTCGACAACTGTTATCTGTTTGAAGATGGCTGGCGGTAGCAGCGATGACAGCTTCGACGACGAGCGGACGAACGCAATCACGGAAAGGTTGCGCGACAGCAGGGCCGGAATTAGCCTTATGCCGAGATTGCCAGTGGCTCCAAGAATTAGGACCTTCATAATTGATTGGATGAGAAACAAAAGTTGATATTGACTGGATATATATCCATCGCTCACCAAACAGCTCGACGTCAATTATATAGTGCAACGTTATCACCCTTGTCGAGGATGCATCTGGCTCATCGGCCAACAAATTCTCCCGCGTCCGACTGACCCTCAGCCCAGCCTCACCGTCATCATTTCATTCAGCCGTATTTGCTGACGCGTCCGCTGGTTTTGTGCGTCCTCGGGACGTGCCGTGACAGATTCTTGGCTATTTTTTAGTTAAATCTCCTTTGGGACACTCGATTTTCATCGAAGTTTCTCTCCAGGTCTTATCAACTCATTTTTGACCAAGATCCTCTCTAGCTTTACCTTCGTACCAACTGTCATGAATCATAGCAGCTACAGCAACGTCAGAGACCCAGGAGAGGCGTCTCCTCCGACTGTCAGTGGCGAGTCTGTCCGTAGCGCACTACCGCAAGGAGGAATGTGCTGAGGAGATCTCTATCGTTGGGGGACAGAAGTCTATACCGCGCAGGCGATAAAGATCCACACCAAGTTTGAAGGCTATTTCCTTTTATTTGTCTCCTATAGAATTTGTTTTGCTACCTCGCCACGAATCGAAATCTCGAGACTCACATCCAAAGGTGGGACGTCGTGCTATTTGGGCTGAAATGCAGCCTCAGTAATGGACAAGGGGTGGTTATGCACCCTAGCCATACAAAAGTTGGCACTCCCATACAGTAGAGTTGGCTTACGCGAGAGCTCTCACATCGCACTCTTCCCATACCCACGTTCGCTACGCGAGCCTCTCAAGCCTCGACAGGACTTGTCCCCTAACCTTGATAACCCTCATCACCAAGCTGAAACGCTTTTTTATACTTTTTCCAATAGTTGCCCCGAGGAATGTTAAAATCATTTGGCCAATCTACACGATTTCCTTTTGGGCAAAGCCGCTTTCAATTGCATCGAAGCTGTTGAAAGCGCACTTATGTGGCAGAGAGTTTCAACAGTTGGATCTTAGACGCTCGCTCACTACCGGTTCAGGCCATGATGGAGCACATCCACACTCAGTTGATGATGTCACGGGCTGAGCGATTGAAGGACATAGAGAAATTGCGAAAGGATGGCAAACGAATAACCGAGACCGCCGCCAAAGTGCTTGGAAAGTCAACCGCTCTTATATTGTCATTCCAGCATATGGACACGAGTACGAGGTAAACAACGCAAGCTGGAGAAAGCTTCGCCGTGTTTCTCGATATGCGCAGGTGTCCTTGTGGATGGGACTTCCGTGGAGTACCATGCGCCCATGCGGTTGCGGCGATTAGCCTTGCTGGATTCAACGGAATTGACTTTGTCAGTGAATATGTCACTGTTTCACGCCTTCGAAAATACATACGCCAACGGAAGTCACGCAAGGTCGATGTTACTGTGCCTGAGGACAGCAATTTACCCAAGGTCGGACCGCCAAATACCAGTCGTCGACCCGGACGACCCAACAAGAAGAGGACTAGAACTGAAGACATCGGAATTCCTAGTAAATGAGTTACATGCAGTCGATGCCACAAACAGCTGGAGCATAATGCGGCTACATTGCAAACAGCCATTGGGAGAAGAAGGGGAATGACGGAGGCTGGGAAAATGCCCTGTGACATAGAACGGTACTTTAGGGATGGCCCGTCCGTAAACCTCTCTATTGAAAACGGGAAAGAGTTGTTATCCTGGTGGAAAAATTTGGGAATTTTGGGGCAATTTTTTGCGGCGACTGGGCATGCAACACCGTCCGCGAACTCGTCCTCTCGGTCGGCCGGATCAATGAACTCCAACATTCCAATTTGGCTCCTCCTCGACTGATGGAAAAGCGGAACTCCTTGAAGCGGTCATTGTACGAGACGCAGGTTTCAGGGAATGGCAAACGAGCACTGGATTAGATAGTGCTCAAACCAGGATGTGTACCCAAAGATGGCAGTGGCAGCGCGAGCCTTGCTCTGCGTTCAATCGTCTTCAGTGTCGGTCGAAGGCTCTTCTCGACTAGGAGAGATATAGTCTCGGTCCGAAGAAGCTCACTTAGCTCCACCACTCTGTCCATTCTGATGTTTCTCAGACATCGGTTGGTTGCGACGAAAGTATTGTTGTCTTTGTTTTCTTCGTTTATAGGTTATTTACATTAAAATTTTCCATTTTGGATCGTATATATACTGTAATAAAAATCATTCGTTAGATGCTAACTGCGGGTGACCTGCTGTTTCCGTGAAGCACTTTTATATGGTGGCGGAAGCTGGTTTCTCTAAAGTCCAGTTTTGGGCTACTGTTGGAAATACCGGTCCGGTCCAGCACAATTGTGTCAACCGAAAATAGGAATCCGGATCACCGCCAAGAGTTTCCACTACTGCTTCGGGAACCACTTGGGCGAGGAGGAGAGCAACACAGGTCTATGAGCTGGGCGGTACTCCATTCACAGCGTGGTGCCCATGTTTGTAGGGTAGGTTCGTAACTTCAAATGCGGCTCGGCGGGGTACAACCCTAGGTTAGTTGTCATTGTGTCAACCTTGCAATGGTGGGTGATAAAGCTGTCATATACGACCTTCTCGTATGACACCAAACCAAGTTGATGCCTACGATGGATACCGTACTTCCGCTTGTTGACATATCGAATCCGTCCGCGGAAGCAGGGCAAAAATTGTATGAGGCGGCATCTACGTTGGGGTTCGTGTTCATTGAGGGCAGCGGATTCACCTCGGATGAGGTCAACAAGATGTTTGGTTTGGTATGTATGTGCACTTAGACAGATCCTATATTGCACAGTAGGCAATGCTAACGTTTCGGTGTGGCCTCGCCATTTTAGTCTGCGGAGTTTTTCTCGCAGCCGTATGATGACAAGCAAAAGTATGCCATTTCAGAGGCTAATCGAGGATATTCGTGCATGAATCGAGAAGTGTACGTATGCTTTGAACCGTACTTCATTTTTAGTGTGTTGTGTACTAACACCATATTACATATAGGCTGGACACGACCGAAAAACGAGGCGATCCGAAGGAGTACGACAATCGTGCCATTTAGTGTCACACTAGCGGCGGCTAACAGGCTTAGAGCTTTTAATTTTGGCCAATTCAAAGATGACAAGGCAGTGCAACCGTTGCCGCAGACTTTCTCCACGTTCGAGCAAGATATAGCAGATTTTTCAAAGAAATGCCACTCCACCTGCCACAAGCTACTAGATTTGCTTGCCGGCGCATTACAAATTGATCCAGACCAAGGAGGAGCTAAATGGTTTTCATCGCGACATGATATGCGGCACGTTAGTGGGAGTATACTGCGGTTGTTGTATTACCCCGCTGTTCGCAATGGTGATGAAGAGAATGAGATTCGTGCTGGCGCGCACACAGATTATGTAAGCTGTTGGCATTGAACTTGGCGTGCAACACCAAGGATTGACTGACATTAATTAGGGGTCTATGACGCTGTTGTTTCAACGAGAAGGAGAGGAGGGATTGGAAGTTTTGTCGCCTGTTACGAATGAGTGGATTGCCATTCCTGCTTTACAAGCCAAAGACAGCAAGTCCTGTCCACCTATCGTCGTAAACATTGCGGGTATGCGTGTGTGCATCGTGTCCAGGTACTGAGTTTAATAGGAGTCATCTAATTTCCGATTTCTTACAGATCAGTTAAGTTTTTGGTCAGCCGGGGTGCTGAAATCCGCTCTCCATAGGGTCAAATTCCCGCAAAAACAAGTTAGCAGTGGAGCTGACCGCTACTCAATGGCATATTTCTGCCACCCGGCAGATACATGCCCATTAGAGCCCGTTCCGTCACCCTTGATCCAATCACTCGAAGCCGAAGGCGCAAATGCCGAGGCGAAGAACGGCCAAGTTCTGACGGCAGGTGAACATCTAGCTAGGCGACTCGCAGCCGCGTACAGTTGGAAGCAATAGATCCGCGATAAATTTTTTGATAGGTTCTAGTAATTTTTTGAGGGTTGCAGATTACCGCAACCTGTGGTTTTTGTTAGAATAGTTTACAGAGCTTTTCACTTTCGATGAAACCCAAACCTGATAATCAGAGTAGCATCATCATTACCAGCCCCTGACAAGCGCAGCCAGATACGTCGAAGAGTAACAATTGATCATAAAATCAGGAATAACCAGAGATTTTTGTATTATAGAGGGATATATTTAGACCGAATTGAAGAGTTTGACGAGAAATTTATTGGCGCCAAGTTGCGACGCGTCGCGAGTTTACGCGGCCATCAAGACAGACCCAAAAATTAATCTTGCTGTTACAACTTAATGCAAAAAAAAGCTCACGAGTGTCTCTCCAAACCAGACTTGCTTCAAGTTCTTGGCCACACCGGTTCTCCCGTTTTTGTTCTGACTTCCCAAAAAAAAAGAATAAATTCAATATATGTCATCTCAGAGGTTCACTCGTCATAAGACTGGTGGTCATGTCACGAAGTTTTCATCGGGCCGAAATGGGGTTCGACCCCGAGAAATCGTTTTTGATACGCAGGCTAGAGAGTATGTCGAAATTTCTTTTGCACCCCCGGAATTTCAAACTGCTGTCTTTTTTTATTTCTAAGATACTGACATGGGGATTGTAGGCAGTATTTGACCGGGTTTCAGAAGCGGAATTTGGAGCGGAAAGAAAAAGCTGCTGAGCGCGCCAAAGAACACGAGCGACAAAAGAAATTAGAGGAACGGCAAGCCGTATGTTTCAATCAGTAAATTGAAAAAAAATGCAACTTGCGCTGACAATTCAGATAGCTTCGTGAGCAGCGGAAAAGGGAGATTGAGGAAAATGTGCGGTTGGCCAATCTCATGTACAAAGGTGCGAATTCCCCTAGATTTTGCCATGACACATGATCGCTAACACTGGGTGAGCCAGGCCAGTTGCATGACTCAGAAGCTGAAGACTCGGCAGACGAAGCCGCATCTCAGGACGACGACGCAGAGTGGTCTGGAATCGCTGATTTGGACAACGAGGACAACGAGGACACGGCAGGAACGGCGACAAAGCACCTTGCAAGTATTCTCAAAAGCGGTGACAGGGTTCGACATGTTCAGAAATACAAGAATGACGTGACTAACGGGGACGGGTCTGATGACTTTAATCATGGCGAGACTACGGTTATTATTGAGAATTATGATGATGCAGAAGAGTCGAATCAGAACGAGGATATCCAGAATTTTTCAGATGACCGGTCAAAGGATGTGTTGAGGAAGAGCCTCGTGAAAGTGCGTATTTTTTATTATGTGCGCGGTGCATTGAACGACATACTAACAACAATATCAGGCAGCATTCTATGCGGAACGGGTCAAGAAAATTAACACTGGCCGACCAGTAGCTCCAAAGAAGCCGAAAAAGAAATTCAGATACCTCACCCCGCTAGAGCGGAAAGCAAATGTCAAGAAAGAACGAGTGCGAAACAAGGGTCGTACAAGCAAATAAATTAATACGGCGTCAACTGTGTGAGATAGACTGCTCGTTGCATGCAGAAATTCGTTGCATGTGGAGTTAATCGTAAATTTATGCCACCAATTGGGTAATAACCGCATTAGACTACACAATTACTGGTTCCGAATACTCGTAAATCGTATCCACCACGCCCGCCAAAGAAAAAGGCTTGTCTACAAGGACTCGGATCTAACGCGAAGGTGTGAGTAACATGCATGATGGCTGCGGCAGATTATGTCACAAATTGTTACCTCAAGCTGTTGCTCACGACGTTGAGAGTTACGAAGGGAAGAGGGTAATATGTGTTAACGACCGGAAGGTTGGCGGAAATAGACGCGGTGTTCGTGTCCGAATCCTGACAGTCCAAATTTTGATAAACAATGTAAGGGTCAATAGCTACCAAACCTGACCCGGGGAACCTGCCTTGACATTCTTTTCCTTCATACAAGCAAAGAACGAGGCTCGAAATGCAATGAGAAATTCGACACACTGTCAACCTCAGGACCGTGAAATCGTATGTGTTCAAGGTGATCGTGGGCAGCAAGTAGATATATGGTTTGGTCTTGTAAGGAGTACAGGTACCAAATACGGGATGGACGACGCGGGATATTTACAATTTCGATGAAACCGGTTTATGATTGGCAGTATCTCCTCGTCCATAGGAGTTGGGCGAGCGATGAACATCCAACCGGTAATCGAGAATGGGCTACAGTAATCCAGGGACATAATGAGGAACATTTTACTATGGTGAGGATTCAACGGCGACCACTAAGAAAACCATAGAAACGATCATGTAGGGAGCTCAAAACGAGTTTCTCACGAAAGTACGATTACCAGAGGGCCCGCTGTAAGGGTCCTGTCACCATTGGAAACCATACTTTCTTATCTGGAACGCACTCGAGTGCGTTCGTACCTGGCTGCGGTAAATGATTTATCCGCTCTTGAAGATGATGTCGCCATAGACTAGATGGACTCGAAGGCTTTGCAGGCAGATACTCTAGCAAACGGAGTTATTATCGGACACGTTAACAACCTGATGATGTTCACCGATCTTATGAAATGTATGAGTACCTAAAGGACCGTTACGCCTCGAAGGCTGCCGATCGTCAGGCGGAGTTGGTTAGCAAACTTTACTCAACAAAAATGAGCGACGATCACTCGAAACCATGCTTTTAATCAGAAAGCAACTGCAGCTCGGAAAGGTTGAGCACACCTATGAAATGTTTTTACAAGCGTTGTTCAAGTCGTTGGCGCCCAAGTATCTTGATAATAAGAACAGTCTCATGCAAACGTGCATTCCGCAGAGTCTCAGGTCGGCGGTCTTCATAATGAAGAGCACTGTTATCAGCGCGCCTTAGACTTCCTCAAGACGAATGAGCCCGAAATAAGGCTTGATGTACAACTCTCGCCGAATTCGGACGGCTTGAGGAGCAGGTGCACGCGCTATATGGCGATGCCAGGTGGGGGTTAACTGACTTTGTTAAATGTACGACTAACCGGCCACAGATATCCTCGAGTTCAATATTCGGCTGTTGATTGCAGGGTCATTATCAAATACGGTTCCCACAGCACTGCATAGCACGTCATCGATCGCGAAATCAGTACATCAGACGCTTGGTCGGGTTAACAAGGGGGCCTTATGCAAGCATATTATTCCCAGGGGAGATTCTGAATATAGCATTACGGACGACGAAGGCAGTACGTCAACCAAAACTCCAGATGGCGAACTAAACTATTTGAGTGATGAGGGTAGCTCAGTGTTGACCTTTGTTATTGAGGTTGGGCTTTCCGAGGCGTACGACCAATTGCGACGAGATATCAAGCTCTGGCTGTCGTGCTGTCATGCTTCTCTTTCTCGCTGAGGACACCGGCTTCCGGAATCCAACAACGAACGAAAGTACTAGCAACTGGTCAGCCACAGAACGCGGTTTATTTGAAGCTGCCATGAGTCGGACTTGGAGGATCAGTCCATTTGGGCCGTATTTATAAATCTCGTAGCTAATGAGATTGTGAACGAGAACTTCGATATGCATTTTTGAAGTAGTTCAATAACAAAATAAATAATTTATTTTTTTAAGCATGTATAATACGTCGTTGTATGCAAAAACATATTAAAAAATAAATGCGTCCGCCCGGAGTCGAACCGGGGGCTCGTCGATGGCAACGACGAATTTTACCGCTAAACCACGAACGCTGATTTATAACACGAACCCCTCAAGATTGAATCACCTGCCCAATCGCCACTTGTGGGTTAGGGAATAGGTGCTTGGGACAACTCCGCTCTGGCCCAGGCACACATCACCGGCCACAGTACTACTTTACACTGGATTGTGCCCGCAAGAGACTTGGCTGGCGTTGCCAAAGCACACACATCGACAACTCGCCTACCGCCCAGACGCGCACGTGCAAGCGGGCTGCTGCTGCTGCTGCTGCTGTTTCCCGGGCAACTGCCTGCATGTGCCGATTTCCTTTTCTGGTCTGTCTAATCTGTCTGGGGTTTGCGCTCGGACGTGGGATTTGTCTGTGCGCGGTTCCTGCCCAGTTCTGTACGACGGTGTGCTGGGGCCGAACTTGGCCGATCTTTCCTGCTGCTGGCCGATAAATACTTGTCCTACGCCGGCCAAGTTCTGTCCTACGCTCTTCTGTTTGTTTTTGTTTGTTTGTTTGTTGTTGTCACTTGCGCTTGTCTGCCTGAATTTCCTTTGCCGCTCGCTCGCTGTTCCATGGCCACGTCCGCCCATCGTCCACCGCCGCCGCCGCCGCCGCCCGCACTGCTGCCTTCGCTCGCGCCGCAGTATCACCACCACCATGCCCTGGCGGCCCTGCATCCGGCCCTGGCTGCCTCTGTCGCCTCTGTATCGTCTGCCTCTGCCTCTGCGTCCGGAGCTGCATCCGCCGCAGCCCCCTTGAGCGGACTCCAGTTCATCTTCCCGCGAGCTTCCCGCTCCCTCCTCTGTACGTCGTCCTTCTCCGGCAGCCGGCCGCCGTCCCGCCACAATCAGCACCACAACCAGCAGCAGCCGAGTCTGCACCCTGTCCGGGTCCAGATCAACGCTGCCATCAGCCGCGGTCTGCGGTTCGAGGCCGCGCGCTGGCTCGCCTACCGCCGAAACTACCTGTCCATCACCATCAACGTCGTCTTTGACATTCCGCTCGCGGCCTTGCCCGCGCCTCGCTGCGGGGCGCGCCGACTCACGGTCGACAACCACACATTCAGCATCGGGCTCGACTCGCGCAATGGCGCCCAGAAAGTCGTCCGCGTCAAGTTCTTTGCCGTCACTGTCGTGGCCGAGGACGAGGTCAACGGCAGGCCCGTCGACCTCGTCCAGCACACTTCCAAGCGAGACCACGGCCCAAGGCGAAAGCCCGTCATCGCAACGATCAGGCCAACTCTCAGTGACGGCCGCATCGCTCCCACTCCGCTCGTCGCTGGTCATCCGGCAGCATCAGCAGCAGCAACAGCCGCTTCGTTAGGCCACAGCAGGTTCCTGGATGATTTTGTGCCACTCGACAGGCCTGCCTCGGCCGCACCACCAGATTACTATTACTATAACACGGCCGAGGCTCCATCTAATAGCGATGACAATGGTCAGCCAATGGCCTCATCATCATCGTCGTCGTCGTCGTCGTCATCGTCATCTTCATCTTCGTCGTCGTCGTCGTCGTCCTCGTCGACGAACTTCGATCCCACCGAACCGACCCTTCACGAAACCGGTGCCGAGGTAGTCTGTTTCGAGCGCATCCAGTTCAAGCGCGCAACCGCAAACAATGGCCGCAAGAACACAGCCCAACAGATGTTCCGTGTCGTCGCCATCCTCTATGCTGCCGTCGACGAGTCTGCCTGTTGCGACAACAGCCCCAGCGGTCCAGGTGGTCCAGAACAGGCCACAAACGGTAACGGCGGCGTCAGGTACCTCGAGATCCAGCGTGTGGCCACAGGTGGCATCATGGTCCGCGGAAGGTCGCCGGGCCATTACGCCGACCGCGTCGGTGGAGGGGGACTGATCCAGTAGTGTATTCGCTGTTTGTGTTTCATCATCTTGCTTTGTATCTAATTTTTCTATATCTATGTTTGGGATGGGGCCTTTTAATTGCTTTGCTTAATTGTACATATCCCTAGAAATCTAATATCTAATACATACTACCCCGTGGTGTTTACTGATAGATCTCATTCCATCATCGTCCTGTCTCACCAGACTTTTGTGGCCCCTGCCAGGGGCGTCAATCTCTTACTTCATTGGTATCCGGAATCGGTAACCGTGCCCATGTGCGGCCTATTGTTGGCCATTACTGGAAACCCCCCGCTGTCTCGAATAGGAATTCTGATTAATGTCTTACCATCAGGAGTCGTTTTTGGTAAGACAAAAATTTTAATCACAATGCCTCATTTGGAAAAACAATTTTTAATTACACTGCCTCATCGGGGTATCCTCCGAATTGGGGCCGCTGCCCTCCGCTCTCCAAAGCGAGCCAGCAAGAACCCTCTGCGGCGCTACTCTCTCTATGCGCATATTCCTTTCCTGCCTTGTCCCAACTTCGCACCCACAGTTCACCTGAGCAAGAGCAAATTCTGTTCCTTGGCTGGCTGGCGACACAGCGGACACTCGGGTTTTTCACCACACCACTCACAAATACAGGACCAGCAAAACAAATGTCCACACGGCGTTGCGGCCGGATCGGTCATGTACGACAAACAGAGTGTGCATCTTCGACTGGATTCCGGTATGAACGCGAGCTGGTCCGGATCTGACAAGTCAATAGGGACTTGCGTGTCTGGTCGGTCGACAACCGCTGCTATCGTCGTCCTCATGTTATCTTCTTCTTTGGCTTGTTCGGTCGAAACCTCCGGCAGCATCAGTCGTAACTCTCGCAATGTCTTGACAATCAATTGGAATGAGAGCAGCAATCCCAGTACTTCGTAACTCGGTCGTTGCTCATGGTCCTGTAACTGTCGAGGAAAAATATATCGCATGCCCCATACCCGCTTGGTCAAATGATAATACGACCCATAGAAATAAAATACCGCCAAATGAACCGCCTTGATCGTATCCGCCGACGTCACGCTCACCAAGTTCCGCAATAACACCCGACGCAATCGGGTTTGTAAATTTGGTTGCCCCTCCGCATCATCGACCCGATCTAGCTTATCGATCTGCTGACGCAGTCTCCGTCGAAGTCCTGGCAGACTCTTTTGCATAATGTACGGAAGCAACGTACTCGATAGGATATACCCAAACCGTTTCTTTGACCCCAAAACGTCAGTCAAAGCTACTACGATTGATCATTTCTCTCGCAATACTAACCTTGAAACCAACAAGCGAGTCACCGTGCTTGTTCACAAGGAAAATATCACAATATTCCTCACCCAATGTCCGCGATCCTGCCAGTGTCGTCAAGCTCAAGTACATCACCCCTGCCAACAGCGACACCTCGGTACTGAATCGATGCAACATCCGCGTCCCTTTTTTCTGTCGTCAGCATTCCGGTTTCAGATTGCACATGGTTTTTTTAAATCAAGTTTTGACCCACCGTAAATATGCCGCACGGCCGCAGACAACTTGTCATTCAAAACTGACTCTACGTAATCATCTTTCTGACTCGCTCGAACTAACAACCGATAAACATTGGTCAGCCATCCCTGTCCATCTGTCTGTTCTATATTAGCCACAACAACTTACTAATATCAGCGGCAGACGCAAACGAGAATACGTCCCCTAATGAACCCTTCCTGACAGACTCTGGCGACGCCATACGGGTGACTTTTGACTTGGTGCTGCACTGATCCGGGGATGGAAAGTGGAGTAACCGCGGTTGCTTGCACAGCCGTGAGTGGTTCGTACCTGGGCAAGGGTACCCCTGGAGATGCAACGCTGTTTGCTGCGGCGCCTGCATCTAGTACATATTAAGTTAGCCGAATTCCAAATTCGGTTACCAAGCCGCGCCGGCGCTGCGTCCTTTTTGTATGCAGCTCACTCCTTGTGTAATATACTAATATAAGTGCATCCCAAACCTCGAGCTGGTCGAACCGTCAACAGGACCTCTAACGTAAACTGTTTGGGCTATATCATGTCCGGACTGGGCCTGGACTAAGGATTATTTTGCTTGGCACAATCATTGAACAGTTTCGTTTGGGCGCAACAGTACTGGAGTAAAAAGCGCGTGTCAAATGTCCGAACAATTGGCACACGAACAAGTTGTCGAACAGTCGTCGGTCGATGCCTCCCTGTTTAGCTCATATTTTCCTCTGCCCTACCGGGCAGTGTCAACCTTTATATTAGGTACCATCGTTGTACATTTAAGTCACATCATATCCACGACTGACAAACCAAAATATAGGCATCTGGGCTTGGGCGCTAACGCTACACTATCTCACAAACCTGCATATCGATGTCGAGTCATTGTTACGGTTCAACCAGCAAAGATCCGGACCTCCATTATATCGCTCAGTGTACGAGGTCGCGGCAATACTGACGTTTGTCTATACCGTTAGTGCGACCCTCTTTTGCATGGCATCGAATGGTTCCACCTATTTCACATTCTTGAGCTTAGATATATGGGCCCTGTCCTGCCTGGTCGCTGTCCCTGCCATATTCTTCTATCCTGGTTACGCGTTTCACAAGTCCGGCAGATACCGGTTTTTGCGAACAATGCGCAGAATCTTGTTTGGTGGACTTGATCGCGATACTAGATTTGCCGACATCCTTCTAGCCGATGCACTAACTTCCTATACAAAAGTCCTTGGCGACATGTGGGTCATGACTTGCATGGTTGTGTCCAACAAGCCCGTCGCGTCCATGCCTGATCGGACCTGCGGCGGCAAGTACGTCGTGCCAACAATAATCGCAATCCCATACCTCATCCGTTTCCGTCAATGTCTGACCGACTATTTACGAAGCGGTGGTCGAGATTCTGCGCATTTGATCAACGCCGCAAAATATTCGACCACGTTTCCCGTCATCATCCTCTCCGCCATGCAGAGGTCCGATGCAAGTCCTGAGTTTGGTGCATTGACCCGATACAATCTATGGTATGTTTCTCCATTTGGCACTACATCGAAATCTCAACTAATATCTGTGCGCAACCAAGGGTCCTCTGTATGATTATCAATTCGTTGTTCTCATTCTACTGGGATGTGACTAAAGATTGGGACCTCACAATGTTTAAGGTCGCGTCGGCCAAGAACTCACAATTGCCACACAAAGGATTGCGCTCGATATTGTACTTTCCCTCGCCATATGTTTATTACGCAGCCGTATTTCTGGACTTTATCCTGCGGTATGACAACATTCATTTGCCAAAAAGAAACTTTGTCTTTGCTGACCGCCCCGAAATTATAGGTTCACGTGGAGTTTGAAAGTCTCGCCTCACTTGTATTTTTTCAACGACCAAGAAGGCAGCGTATTTGCACTTGAAATCATGGAACTTTTTAGACGGTGGATATGGCTGTTTTTACGGATAGAAACTGAATGGATTAGAACCACAGGCGCAGGGCGACTACCAATGGCAGTGACTGACGTCGGTGTCGCTGGATTACATGAGGCCAAAGATTAATACAATTAGCATATTTTTCTGCGAAATAGATGTTTGCTCTTTTGTTTTTGATATTTTGAGTGTATAATATCATTGTGTATATAGCCTAGGTGGCCACCATCTAGTTAATATTTTAATATTAAACGTGAAATATTTAGCCAAAAAGTGTGTAACAATCTAGATCAGGATGTTCGGGGAATGCCAAAAAGCATTGACAAGACAATTGACTTCCAGTAACCGGCGTCGACGACAGGGATTAATATCCTATTACGCGCACTTAAGAAGTGCGCCGATAATTGCTTTAGTGATGGCCAAGTACAAAAACGATTTTATTTCAGGCGGCAAGCAGCGGTACGAGTTTAGATTTGAAAAATGCTCGAACGACTAGGAATACGGCAAGGCCATGCCACTCAGTTTTGTTACCAAGGTGAGGATGCCACATATATTACTTTATTTAGTTTATTGTATAAACAGGTTATTATTTATCAATAAGGCTGCTCAAATGTTCAGCCAGGGGTCCACGGCTATTAATATTGACTTCGAGGAGTTTATTAACCCTTACCCGCTGCAGGTTCAATATAGTCAGTTACGATGCAAAATCCGGGCGCGTCTCAAGATTATGGCTGTGATTGGACCCAAGAGTTCGCGTGTCTGTTAAAGTGTACATTTAGGGGTGGGGTGGATGCGATTAATCATTATTCGTATTCGTAAAGTCCAATACGATTACTATACTATGTAAAACTCTGCGATTAACTAACTTATACGAGCCCTGAGGTTGGTTATGGTTACTCGCAAAATCGTATACTTTCATTATCTGCTCTGGAATGCACTTAAGTTATGCAGGGTTACAAACAAATAAATAAATACACAAAAGGCGCAAAATTATTCAGCTGCTGTTGATTAATGGTCTACAAGTAAAGAAAGCGGTCTCATGGTACGGCCTGACTGCATCGAATGCCCTCTTAATCCAAGCAATTCCCTTCCGCCACTAAATAATCTCTCAGCAGCCACCTCAGAGGCTGGACTCGCGAGGTCCTCTCTGGCAGTAGCTGCCATTTTCGGGTATTCGTCTTTGTGGACCCTCTACAACCTTTGCAGCCATCCCTCCTCAGTAGAGTCGATCGCTTGAGCACCAGAATCCTAATTAGGAATGCGATTACTATACGATTTTTTGGTGGACTATACAATCTTTACGATTAGGAACTCAATTTTGCGATTAACTTTACAAATAAATAAAATTTTGTGGGTACCGTAACCTTATCCACGCCTATCCTGTGCACTTGAACCAATCCCATTTAGTGACACACGCATTTATCATGCAATCATGCTTGTGATACCATCTTCACAACTCCAATAAACGCCTGCGGCTGGCATCCAATATTATTGCTCGCAAGCGTTTACCGACTAGTACATGGGAAAACCGCGGTCGACGTGCTCGCTCCACATATACAGTCCTCCCATTACATTGAATGCGTTCGCAAGCCTATATCTGGTCCGCAACAGCTGGACTGCGGTCCGCGAATCGTTGCCGAACCGGCAAATAACAAACAACGGCACTGATACTGACTTGACATTGTCAAGAACACCCGCGAGCGCTGTTTCGCCGCCCTCGGAAGAGCCCAATATGTCCGATAGAGGGAGGCTTATCGAACCAGGTAGACTACATATCTCGTATTGCGTCCTGTCGCGAACGTCCAACAGCACATGAGGCGACTTCATCTGTAGATGCAACTCCCTAACACTTATTGAATGGCTTGAGTCAATGTCCGGATACTGACTACTGTCCAATGAACCTCCACAGAATTCTGCGTAGTCGTACTTGCCGGTTGTTATGTCGGATTCTGACACGATCGGTGCGTCCCCACAAACCATGCACATCTTTTGCCGTCCCCTAATTCTCACACATCGCCACGGTCGCCCATGGATGGCACTGAGCAAAGTCATCGTAGGTTCCTGACCGGCTTGGTGCCCCGACGCCAACTTGATAGCTTCCAGAGCCTGCAACACGCCAGCGACTGCCACAACCGGACCAATGATCCCTGCATCCGAGCAGGCCTCAACATACTGTGGCGGATCGGGGAACACACATCGATAGCAGGGCCCGTCCGCACCCACATTCAAAACCACTAGTTGCGCTTCAGTACGTAGCGCTGAGGCGGAAACTAGAGGCTTGTTCAATAACCTTGTCACATCTCCTAGTAGATATCGCGTCATTGGTGTGTCCGTACAGTCTAGTACAATATCATACTGTCGCACAATCTCAAATATATTGTTATGCATCGCCGCGACAGGATGAATCACGTATTTCACATTCGCGTTGCGTGATCGTAACTCATCGAGAGCGACATCCACCTTCAACTTCCCGATTGACGCAGTCGAATACAGTGTTTGTCGAGGTAGGTTTGACAGCGACACCGTGTCATGGTCCATAATCCCGATCGTGCCAAACCCGGCTCCCGACAAATAAAGCAGGGCAGGACAGCCGAGTCCTCCGGCACCAACCACCAGAACCTTTGTTTGCTTGATTGCAATCTGCCCACTCTTGCCGACCTCAGGCACTAGCATTTGTCGACCGTATCGAACATACTCATCTAAGTCCAATTCCGGCACGGCACTGTTGTTGCATGAAGTCTTGTCCAGGTCGCCACTGCCGTTTTCGAGTTCGAGCTCGAGTTCGGATATGCGTTTCTTCAATCTTGCGATCTCGCCCATAATGTCGTCGCGGGACATCCTTGGTGTATATCTAGAATCGAGATGATGGTGACTAACAACATCTCACCCAAATATTTACTGCTGCGCCCTCTACACGGAGAACAAACAAACAAAACCTGAATCGTTATACTATTGTCAAGTTTTTCGAAAGAACCAAAAGGTACTGGCCCTAACCCTTCTATAGAGGTAATCCAAGCGCAATCCCACTTTTATTTTAAAAAAACAAGGAGAAAATAAAATTGCTCGTAAATACTCATATAATTTTAAATTTTTCCAGTGAAAGAAATGAGTGGGGTTTCAACATCATATAAGTGAGTTCAGGGAACGTCATAATACTATCGTGTAGAGAATTTATCCTGGAAATAATCAACCCGCGAGGCATATGGGCGACGGGCAGAGTGTACTTGGTACTAGTTTGTCCAGCTCTAGTGCGAGTATCCCTTGGCAGCGCGTGATGCGGTCATCGGCACAGGTGAAGAAGATGAACGTCAGGACAACGGTTCCACTTTGGAGGAGATATGGACAGATATTCTGTGTAGACTTTCTGCATCTTCTTGTCATTCCCCCCTACATCATCAAAAGAAGTAGGACAATGTTGACGTAGGTACTCTTGCCGTCGTTATCGGGCTGTTGCGAATACGAATATTCGCAACTTTTAAGCAATATTCGGTATTCTTATTCGCAATCGACAAATAGTTCGAATAATTATTGGATTTAAGCTGACCCCAGATGCGATTCAGATAGAGGACAGATTTGACTTACCAAAGTGTTCATAGCAGTACCACTTTGTGATGATCTCGACTAGCTCGCAGGCACTCTCGAGATAGTACTAGGAAACATTATCCATGACCCACACTCGCGACTTCTCGATACCATCATCCTGATCCTTGTATTTCTTATACCGGTGTATATACCACCCATGCCGTGTTGAAAGTAAGCCCGTTCATGTCGGTTCATGTCGACTGCCTGGGACTCGGAAGTGTCTCCGACTGTGTTGGAAGAGGCAGAAGATCCCGCTCGAGTTTGAAAGGCTTTTGTCTGATCAGGATCGATATTCTGCCAGGCGTGTCTTGCCATTGCCCTCTTCTTCCGAGCACCAGCGTCCGACGTTTCTTACTCCGGCTGCGCAGCAAATTAGTTTGAGTATTATGTCATGCCCGTCTTCTACAGAAAGTGGCCCTCCAAGCTGAATGCGTGTCCTTTTTACCTTCTGGCGCTTGCTCAGTGTTTCATTGGCTTTTTCTAGTGCACGGACATGTGTAGTGAGGAGAGTAACCGTATGGGCTAATGCTTATGTCCCGTTATCAGCTGATCGACAGCCTTATAAATCCGTGTCGGCGAGCTATTTTGATGAAGTTTGACTGTGAGACCGCCGCCTCCGTCGGCTTGTGCGGTGAGACGACGGAGGTGCTGGTGTCCGAATCCTGACTCAGTTTGGACAAGATAACTTCTGGGTCCATAGGTACTAAACCTGACCCTCTGAATCCAGCTTTGATATTCTTTTCGTTCATACGAAGAGGAGAACAGTGTGAGCACCCTAAACTACCTCGAACGCCGCATTGTCAAACGGGTTTGTGATGCAAAAGATCAAATTGAGCACTCAATGCGATAAGAGCCCAGTGAACAGAAGACGCAGTTTATCCTGTTATTCTTACGTTATTCGTGTTAAAGCTGTGTGCCTGTGCAACTCGTAATCCACTCTGGTAAGGGTTGGGGTTACTGTTCATGAATAATGCAAAAGGTCTAAATTGTAATTAAACGTTCTTAATAATAGAATAGTTATTTCTTCTTTATGACAGCCGATATTACGGCCGCCCTCTAAATTAAGAAAACAATGGCCCGCGTTGCCACTAAATCACGGCCCTGGAGGCCAGGGCGACTATTGCTTTACCGCATGAGAGGCTCCAACCGCCGAAAATACATATTGTAAGTCCTAGTCCGGCTAAAGATTACCATCATCTAATACGATCCTGTACGGGCAGACTCGCCCTGGTACTAGTACTTGTTCTGCGCGCTATATTTCACGCCTTCAGACCGGCCCACAACAAGATCCAATATCAATTTTCGGTGCCACACGCCGCCCTGCACTCGACCAACCCTGACCTAAGTATAGCCCGCGCTGAAGCAGTCCGGGCAGAGTTCAAATGGGCATTCAAGAGGTACAAAGACGTGGCATGGGGCAAAGACGAGGTCTTGCCGGTCACAGGCAAGTACCAGACCACTCGGAACGGGTTCGCAGCCACGTTGGTCGACTCGCTCACCACCGCAATGGTCATGAACTTGACCACCGAGGTCGTGCAGGCGTTGGACTATATCGTCAACACGCTTGATTTCGACAAGCACGACGGCACACTTGTGGATCCGTTCGAGACCACAATCAGGTATCTCGGATCACTAGTTTCCGCGGTCGACATCCTCGATGCCGGCACGCTTGTCGGCCCGATCCCGCGACAATCCCAGTATCGGGAAGACATATTGCACAAGGCCGTCAAGCTGGCAGAAAAATTATCTCCTGCATTCGACTCACCACTGGGCATTCCATGGCCTCGTGTCAACTTCACGGCACATCTGGGTTCGCACGAGCCAGACTCGCTAGGCAACGTACACGCCAGCAGAGAGACCTCATTTGCCGTCACGCCAGCCCGCGCCGGCTCAAATTGGCTGGAATATTATCGACTAGGCCAGCACGCCACGGATCCAGTCTACGTACACAATGCGACCCGGGCCTGGGCCTCGTTCGTGTGGAACCGTAATGAGGAGACGTTCGACGGCTTGATTGACTCGCCCATGGATTCATTCTCAGGCTATTCGATGGGCCACACCGTGTCCCTAGGAGCTGGCCACGACTCTTATTACGAATATTTGATCAAAGCTGCCATACTCGCGCCGCGGGACAAGCATGCGTCGCGATATCGCAAGCGCTGGGAACAAGCCATGACATCGACAATGGAACGTCTCGCGTTCAGGGGTACACCGCCAGACTCTTATCGAGCGGACGGCAAGCGAAGCGAAAGGGGCTATCTTTTCATTGCCCAGTACTTTGACGGCACGTATATGAACGAAATGGGCCATCTTACTTGTTACATCGCCGGCAACCTTATTCTTGGTGGCAGGTACTTGCAGCGCAACGATCTTGTTACGTTCGGTCTTGAGGTGCTCGAAACCTGTCATGCTACTTATGTAACTGCGACAGGTCTCGGGCCGGAATCGTTCGTCTGGGAACCTCCACGCCGAGACCCCACGACCGGCCAGCATGTCCTCGATGGCGGGTACGAGCAGGTGCGTTGGGCTATTTCGGCACCTGGTCCGCACGAGCACGAGCAAGTGCGCAAACTGGGATTTTGGGTGTCTGACGCCAGATATTTCCTCCGACCCGAGGTCATCGAAGGGTATTTCTACGCGTACAGAGTTACTGGCGATCCGAAATATCAGGAGTGGGCCTGGTCGGCCTTTGAAGGCTTACGCAAATTCTCAAAGGTAACATATGGCTTTGGCGAGATCCAGGACGTCACACTACCGGACGGCGGTGGCATAACGGTCGATAGTTCCGAGAGCTTCTTTTTGGCAGAGACGCTGAAATATTTGTTTTTGATTTTTGATGACCCCGATAGATTTAACTTAGATGAATGGGTCTTAAGTACAGGTATGCTTTGAATCGCGGCGCCCCGCCATTGTGTATTTAAATTCGCGCTAACTCATTTATTGATAGAGGCCCATCCTTTCCGTATCGAGTAGTCTGATATTTCCACGAACCCTTTATGGCGTTATGATTGTACATGGATTTTCTTTTGGTTTGTAAAACTGGGCATGATCTAATCGGTCGAATAAACAAAAATTATACATCGACGGTACAATCGTGACCTTTCATTGCACGTAGTGTCTCATTCCCCACAATTACTGTTTCCTACAAACTTTCCAGGCTGGTCACACTGCGTTTGCTCGAGCCAAACTTCATCTTGCTAATCCGCCGCCCCATCCGATTCGCGATACTGCCATTTTGACCACCACCTGGCACGATCACGCTAGAACCCTTATCAGATGCAGAGACCCCTGAATGTACTGATTCGTGCTGTGACGAATTAGTTACTGAAACCGATAGATTCGTGACAGACCCATTCTTATCGAGAGCCAGCGAGATCGTGGATGGCTGGTTTAACTGCGTCATCTGAAAAGGCCGTGATGGAGCTGCCACCGGTGGTTGCATTGCTGCCGCAGTATTTTTCGACACGACCGACGTCGTAGCGCTACTGTTGCCTTGCAACTGGTGATGCGAGCCTGTCGTAGACACGGTAGTCATCTGTGGTGTGAGATCACTTAGTACGCTTTTCGCGTCCTCACTCGTGGCCACCGTCGGAGCAACTCCTCGCGCTCCAGCTCGTGTTGTGTCCATGCCATCGATAACTCGACCTTCGTCGGCCAAACGCTGCAGTTCGGACTTAAAATTCCGCTCAAACAGCACGACAAGACTGTCATGTAGAGGCCTGAGCGCCGACGACACAACCCGAGCGTGAACAATGAGCGCGTACTTCAACACAGCGACGTAATCTACAATCGCGCACTCGAGCCTCTTCTTTTGCTCTCTCGAGTCCGCGTCGTCATTGGTCGCGTAGCTTGTCAGCAAGGCGCGATATTGCTGTATGCCACCATTAACCGGCGCATCGACCGCGCCCGAAACAACCATGCTCAGTTGGGCGCTGTGTGACTCGTCAGGGTGCGACAGCGCGTGGCGGGCAATGTGCAAGATCTCACTAGTCTTCTGGATGACCGACCCGGCAGCGTTCGAGAGGGGCGAAACCCGCGTTATTTCTGAAGACTCAATCATGCTTCGTCGGAGAATGGTCGGGAACGGTTCTTTGGTCGTAAATACGACTTTCTCTACCCAGATATCTGCCGGATTGGAGCTAGCCCGAATCTCCGATTTGACCGGCCGGGACACCGAGAACCGACGCAAATCGCTGCGCAGAAAGAAGTCTCGCTCGTTTGGTTTGATGCCGACCGCGTCCGCCAAAGCATTGGCAGGTTCCGGGCTGACGGCAGTAACTTGCAAGTATTGGCCTGGAGCATTTGCCGACCCTTCAGCATCGAAACTGACGGACGAAGAATGGCTTGACAAAGTCGATGCCGACGATATATGTTTGTTCACGGCCATATTCGTCGGCGTCGCTGTCGTCACAATGATTGCTTCAGGATACATTTTCTGTGATCTCTCTGTGAATTCGGACAATTTCTCCCACTCATTACCTTGCACAATAAACTGCTTGCCCCGTACGGTGCGATGGAACCCGAGTCCATGATACGCAACTCGGAAATATTGCGGTTGTGGCCGTGCAGCAGAGGCAGATAATTCTTGTTGATATATTTTTGCAATTGACGCGGTTACTGTCGCCAATTTGTCGAGATCAAAGGATATGGATTCATAGACACGTGCGAGTTCTTTGTAAGTCGATATGGCAAGTTCGGGTGCGTTTCCGATTCCGAAATATTTTACCATTTGCAAGTACAGCTGCTCGCGGCGATCAAACGATGTCTGGGCTGCAAACCTCGGTGCCGCTAGTGCCGGAAACTGCAGGTCGGTGCGCCAGTCGTACATTTCCGCGTGTAAGCGAAGCGTCAGGCCAGCTTCGGCGTAGTGCCCGGCACGCTCCTGCATTTGAACAAGCTCATGGACATATCGGACGAACGCGCCCTCGCGACCCAAATCTTTCAAGAATATCATGAGACTCAAAGTACATATGCTGCGGTCATCATCGTACGCATCGTTATTGGGGAGACTGTGAAGGTCTACTGAGAGCTCCAAAAATCGCGATACCGTCGTTAGTAACTTGCGGGCTTCGACCCCGAGAGCATCGCCAGCGACGGGGAAATGCTCGAATAGCGTGTCGGTGAATGCGCCTCTCGAGAAAGAATCGGCCATCAGAAAGGGAGATGTTTTGAATTTGGACCCCAATGCCTATAACCCAGGTTAAAAACAAAATACAAAACACGAAATCATTCCTGAAGTAGCAGAGGGGAGCTCACGTCAATTATGTCACTCTGGATATCGTCCAATTTCTTCTTAACGTTCCACTCATAGATAATCATACTCCTCAGCATACCAAGAGCGTTTGCTAGCACGACCTTATCCTGAGACCCCCACAACTCGATAATTTGTCCAACCAAAGCATATCGATCGCAAGACTCGTGTGTTATAAACCGTGCTTGAAACCCGCCTACGCGATGCACGTTGTACAATGTTTCTTCGGGAGACGCATCATTACCTATGGCGTCCCACGTCTTTGAAAGTAGGATTGCGCCGCGCTCGCGCACGTCCCCTGCGATAGCCGAAACCGCAAGTCGTTTCTGCTCGGCGAAGGATTCGATTGCTAATGCTTCGGATCCGACTAGGGTGATCAACGTCCTGAAGAATGTGTACCATAGATCCGCAACCTTGTCAGCCTCTTGGTCTTGCCCTTCACTACTCGGCACGAATAGCTCGAGAAGGACAAGCGAAATAAATTCCATGCACGACAAAATAGAGCAATGCAAAAGACTGTACACGGAAATCCAGTTTATGGGGAACGCATCTCCTCGAATCACGGCATTGCACATACTCAGCACATTGCTCATTAATGTGATGGCCTCTTGCTCTGTCAGAGTCTTACCGTCATTGGTGCTCAAGCTGGTGTCAAACGTTGCGAATTCGGATAATACTGCTTGCAACAGTGTCAATTCAATTGACAACTCGTCGAATGGTACCTTCTTCGCATTCGTATCAACAGGCCGTGGAGGCGGGAATGGAAATTTTTCTGGGAATAACAACGAGAATTCGTGGTTAAATTTGGGAGCTGCTCCAGCTCCAGCTCCTGTAACTGGAGCTTTGAGTTTCCGTTGCAGTGCCACGAATGTCGCCGCCACATCGGGCAGCAATTGGACGTATAACCCGCATGTCTCTCGACATGACTGGCGCTGTGGCCAGAGAATTCGGAATTGGTGTGCGAGAACTGAACAGCAAAGTCGTAATTTTTCTTTCCACGAGTTCCAAGCTGCCGGTGTCGCCAAATCGGCGTTCGTGGGAGCACTTAGATAGGGTCTTATCAACCCGACAGTCTGTGATGCGAGCTCCTTTTGGACCTCGGCTGTGGATGAAGAGAAAAGCCAAAGATTCGTGTAGGACTGTAGGAGTACGAGTTGATGCATTGCTAGTTGTGGGTTCGAGCTGCAGCCGGAAGCACTTGACTCCATGAAATCGATCGCAAGCTCGAGAAGTTCGTTCTCTGTAAAAAAAGACCTGAGTTCGCAGAGATACTCAGCAAAATGATCCAGCGCTAAGATCTGGTGTGCCACGACTGTTGCGGCAGTTTCTGGATCGACATGGTCAGACGCTTCCTGCTCGACAATGCGACATAGTTGCTGGAACAGGTGGCGCAGTATCTTTGGGAACGTCCCGAATGCAGCAGAGACGAACTCTTGAGACTGATATTTAAGGCATGAGACACGGATGAGTCGGAGTATGTATTTTCCGATCTTAAGCAAGCTGCGAACGTGCGCGCCGACATCAGGGTCGATGTGATTAGACAGAAGACGTTGGTAGCCATACAGGAGTGGCGCCAGAGCAATCGGATAATTGAAGAGTTCTCTAATATAGTCATCAAGCATAGACGTGACGTTGACTCCCCTAAGTCGGTTAATATCCGGGCCCGCAATATAGTTAAACGAACTTACTTCTCGCTAGTTACATCCAAGACATGGACAAGGGCGGCAAAGACGCTGTCCTCAAACTCAACGTCGCCTCTTTTCCACGCCAATATACCAAATAGAGAGTCCAGAACTTGTCGTAATAACTTGATGATTTCAGTTTCGTCGACGTAATCCACTTGTTTCAGCACGTTCAGCAGCATAGCTTGTCCAGTCGACGAGTTCCGAGCCATTCGCCACCGGTTTAGAGCGACCAACGTTTCATCTGCAGAAAGTGTTGTGGACACAAGATAGCTGGTAATATCCAGAGTGCCAACTCGCAGGCCTTGAGAGTTCGTGACCGATAAGGTCCATGGTCCATCTTTTACGATAACGCTGTCTACCCAGAGCGGGAACACAGTGCGGCCGATGATACGACCGTCTACGGCATGGACGTTGACGATGACGACGTCGGTACTGCTAGTACCGAGCGGCCATACGCATACGGACTCACCAATTTTCTCGTCGCGACTCACGACGCAGGACGTCCATATGCTGGACGGCTTTTGTTGTTCAGCATCGCGGAACATGATAGGCATCGACGTATCCGAGGACGAGGATAGGGTGATATAGTATAATGCTTTTGACCTTACGACGTGCGATGCAAATGAGACACCGTCCAGGGTGAGATATAGTTCGTTTCGTGGGATAGTGCTGGTGGTCGCAAAGAGTGCTTTCGGACATACGAACATATCGGCAAACACCGAAGGCAAGGCCGTCGTCAGGGTTAGTCCGGAAGGTGAAGCAAATGCCCTGAGAGACGCCTGCACTCTGTCCAATTTTGGGGATCGTTGGCTGTCCTCGTTAGCCTGCTATCAAAATTGTCGCTTTTCAAGCCCCAAAAAAAATTTCCTACATTCCATCAGCACTTCCTTGGGCAACACGAGCTCGCAGGGTACCCCATCCTCCATGCCATTCGTTACTTGTGCTTTCGACTTGCTTAGTCGCAAACATGCGAACCACCATTTCTCGCTCTACCTCCGCCTTCTCGCGCAACACGCGCCCCACTTCGACCACGCCGATGGCGACCCCACGACGGCCCTGAATCGTGTATGACTGTGACCGGACTGGCTCGACAGGCTGCATCTGGGTCGTCATGTAAATTGTCTCATAAACTTCTATGGCCATAAAAATTTCATCTTTGACAACTGCTGGCGGCAGGTCAACAAACAGGACCTTGACATCGACAACGCCAGCATCAACCTGCACAGCCTCGGTAATAGCCCGTGTCTTGTTACAAATGTAAAACCTGGCAGACATGCCGTCATCCAGGGCAATACCTGGAACTCGCATCATGAGGTGCAATAGCTCCTTACCGCTCGGTGGACCCTGCGCCGCCGATGAGGGGACCGAGTTGTGGGTCGACAATGCCATCACTTGCTGATCTCTGAAGAGTTTCACGAGATCGTCGTCGCGGCCGGTGACTAGGGCACCCGATTCCTCGTTACGCACTATAACATCGCCGGAGATCAGCTTGTTGCCCCTGACGAGCGTCCAGACTGCAGATTTGATGGCCTCGGATTTGTCCTCATCCGACAGGTCACCGAGTAGTAGCGACTTTCTCGTGTGCAGCAGGTCACCGATGAGGGTCGAGAGAGTCACTTGTCTGGTGTTGGTCGATGTCTGCGGACTGAAGAAATCGTGTATGTGCGTTGGGCACCATTCTTTCAGGGCAGCTGCGACTTCGTCAAGGATTGGGAGGTCTACTGGCTGCAACGCGCTGTCGATGGAGGAAGCCAGAATCGGAGTGCGTTCATTCAACGATGATTCAGTAAGCGTGACACACGAGGCCGGAAAAATGCCCACGGCAATCCGCTCGGCTACATTGTCGTCGCCGATCACCGATTTTCCGAGAGTCGAAACCGGTTGCGAAGTTATCAGGTATCCCCTATACCATGCTGGATCAGTCGATGAAGATTGTTCGACGATGAAAAGTTTGTCGCCTAGACCTAGCGGCAGCGGTGCAGGTGCCGTGGATGACGGAGTTGGTGCGTATGACTTAATTGCAATTGCATCGCTATAGACCCGTAGTGGATACCATTGAACTGTGCGGTCCATCCTGCTGCTACTCTGTGCAATCTTAAGATTGGTACACTGTAAATTGCAAGCAAGTAGTTAGTTACCTTGCAAATTTTCGGCAACTACCTGGTCCGACCACGGCAACGCTCTAGCGATCTTTACTGCCAAACCGAGTGACACAGTGGCCCGAGAAATAAAATGAGAGACCCTTAGAGTGTAAGTCAATCACGGCTCCTGTTCTGATAACATTAATTTCCTTCTGGGGGCCCTAAAAAAGCCGCTCGATAACTCGTGTCAAGATTAGTGAGGTCCCAAATCGCCCCCTGGCTTCATGCAGGTAACCCGCTGCCAACAAAGTTAAACTCAGACCACGATATTTGTGCGGCAAACCAATATTGAATAGCATACCCATTACTCGGTATCTTACTAAAACTTCGATCGATTTCTCGAAGATTTTTTCGCAAGCTATACTAATAGGGCACAATTTCCTCAGGTGCCGGTTAGGTCGTCATCGCAGATAAAGTGGGGCGAATACCCTAACCCGATGCGGGTATCCTCGGCTAGTGGTGGTCGATCTTCTTTGAGTGGCTGTATGACAATGACGCCAACCGGCAACTTTGGATTGCTACAAGCGTAAGACATTCAATAGCATTGCCGTCTACCGATTTGGCTGTGCGATACGAGAATCCATCGATCCTGTAGGGACTCGCTTGCCTGGCATTGAATTGATTCGAAGATCGAAGCAACACTTCATTTAAATGCCCAGTTAAAACCCTAACTTCCATCTTTCGAATGATTATGACGTCATGAACAATGGAATTCGGATCAGTCGGCCAACTGCTGATAGTTATATAAATTTGCGAGGTGTCATAGATTTTATTAGTACTGAAGATCGACGTGATGACTATTCGACAACTCATTAAGGGAAGAATCGGACGAATTTAGTATAGAATGCTGGGGTCTGATTGTGAAGCGCGCGATTTGGACAAACTAAAACCGCGTGGTGCCCTGCGAATGTAGGCGTACCAAAAAAGTGAGATTCGAATCTTTCCCAGAAAGCCTTCCAACTGCTCTCTAAGGTATCACGAATAACATTCCGCCAAATGCTATACTGATTAGGAGACCTCATCACCCTCACACAACCACCCCGCTGACCAGGTTGTGTTGCCGCAGTCATGTCGCCCAAAGACATTGTAATCACGTCAGCGCTCCGCACACCGTTCACAAAGGCACTGAAAGGTCGTCTGGCCCGAACCCCTCCGTCCATCCTCCTTAGCCAAGTTCTCAAAGCGACCCAGTCCAGCATCAAGCCCCATATCGAAAATGTCTACGTAGGTAACAGTGCCGGCCTCTCGTTTGCCGACGTGCTCGAAGAATGCGGGTTTCCAAAGGCAACCCAGATATCTACGATCTCGCACGCGCAGTTATCATCGGCCATACCCACGACTTTTCTTGCAGCGAGCATCAGGACCGGCACGATGACGTGCGGAATTGTCGCCGGCGTCGAATCCGCGACCAAGGACTACCGCCTACGCAAACAGCACTCTGCAGCCCGCAAAATTCTGGGTGTGACGGCGGAGCAAGAGAAAGAGTACACCGATCGCAGTTACGGGGCCGCGGTCAAGGCTTTCGAATACGGGCTTTGGCTGGACGTGACTGTGCCTGTTGCCAGGCAGAATGGACATTCGAAAGACGAGACGGAAGAAGATTGGATGCTGACAGAACTCCAGGACCGCATCCAGGAGGCACAGCAGCGCGAGGTCGACGTCGACGACGGCTACGTCGCAACACCAGTGGATGGTGCGGCGGCAGTCGTGTTTATGACCAGGGAGAAGGCAGCTGAGATCGGCGTAAGACCAATCGGCCGGCTGCTTGACTCTGAGGTTGTCGAGGACATTGACGATGTCGTGGACATGCTTCGTGACGTTGGAATTTCGAAGGACGACGTCGACGTTTGGGAAATTCACGAATGTAAGTCTCTCCTAGCTGGTTCATTCTCGCTATTATTTTGAATCGTCACCGTTAATGCAAGTCTTCGTGAAGCATCTGCAAGGGAGGTTATTGACTTGATGCACAAACTCCACGTCTCACCGACAACAGTGAACCCCAACGGCGGTGCGCTCGCGCTCGGTGATCCATTCGGTGCGGCGGGCGCACGTTTACTTGGCAATGTGCTCGCATCACTTCGCGATATTGATGGAAAATATGGCGTCGTCTTGATCCCGTGAGTCCTGGCCCAGGATTAACAAGACCAAAATTAGCTGCTGACAAATATAGGTCCGACAAGGGCGAACTGTACGCAGGAGTATTATCGCTGCAATAGGCAAAAAGGTACTTTTTTTTTTAATAATACAGCATTATCATCTATACCTACCAATTTTCTGCTTCTTTTGTACATACATACAGACAAAATATTGTCACATGATTATTACATTCCCACAATATTCGTCACGAAGTACCTCCCGAAATGATTTACCGACATTCCACACGTCAGCCCGCCAACAGGTGCATACGATCCGCCATGCCATTCCCCAATTGCCAAACGAGCCCAAGCTTACGCATGTTTGGAAGACACGCTGGATAATATCTCGACACCGCCCATACAGGGTATGTAAGTCCGGCGGGACGATGCTGCCGATGAACATGAGTGACCATAACAAACAACGCTCGAGTTCGAGCGTCTCCGGTTGCGACAGTTGTCTGCTGGATGGTTGAAGTGCAAGGAAGTCGGTCGCGAAAAGTTTGCAGAACGCAGCTACATCATCTCGGACACCGGGCGAGTCTCGGGCAGTCATGTATGCGGCCCCTGTATCGACAACGTGCGGACGCGCGACAAAACAAGACAAGTAAGCTCGGATGGAGAGCTGGAAGAGTTCCGAGCACCGCATTGTTGTTGGATTTGGCACGTGCCGGTTCAAAACCAAGGTGCTAAGAAGGCGCGACACTGTTTCAATGCGCGGAATGAGATTTATCGCGCCGGCGCCGTCGTCATAGCCCTCTAACTCTTGCTCAAGGTCAAGTATCTGGGACAACATGAGGAGGAGTGGTGTGGCGATGGGAACACCGATAGTTGCTGTACTGAATATAGAGTCGCCCCGGAAGTGGGAGGAGAGCATGTCGGAATATATTGCGGACAAGACAGGCCGCGTTCCAGAGTTAACTCCGGAGATGATGTCTGCGTGCATTGTGTATGTGGCCAACACCGGCAGGAGTGACGGTTGTCGTGACCACGAAGCTAGTAAACCGAATCGGGACGTGAGTTTGAGCAGGGTGTCGAGCGAGGCACTCTCTTCTTTGGTGCCCAGGAGGCGCTGCAGTGTGTATAGATTCCAGCCGAGAAGCATGACAATTTCCAGTTCGTGTTCAGGCCAACAGGCATTGGCGGGCATCGATAGAAGCGAATTGGCCGAGTTTGTAAATTGCGCATTCATTGGCGAGACGCAAGACAGGTTCGTCACGTCGCACGATCCGCTGAGGACTACGGAAGTGTAGACTGTTGCGAGCGCACAGACTGAGCGCCAGACATTAGGGTCCGCTATTGATGCGTCGTAGAGCAGAAGTTTGAAGACGACGACTCTGTCATCAGGACCGACAAAGAGCGCAGGATGGAGCAAGCGCACCACGAAACGGAAGTATACGACCACGAGCAGGAGTTGGGACGCGCGATTGGCTGCCGGCGTGAATACATTCGCCGGGACCTCGTGAATGTAATGTGAAAGCACCGATAATGGGCAGGCGGGAGATTGGAGATCGAGTGTCGGCAGTTCGATATTGAGGAACTTTGGTAGAACCGTGACATGGCGTCTCTGTGACCGGAGGCTAAAGGCGGCATTGACGACCGGTGTGGAAGCCGCCCGTGGCAAGGATTGAGGTTGTGACGGCAGCGAGTGGACGGGCAAACTTGGGCCTGAGAACGAACGGCTTGTATCTGGATCGACATCGGGGTCGGAGTCGTCTGCAGGGCCATGATGCGTCTTGAAGGCGCGGATGCAGCGGCGGATGTCGTCGCGCTTGCGACTCATTGCATCAGCTGACTTCATAAATTCCGGGCGCTCGCCGTAGCCATCGCAGACGAGTTTTAGACGGAGACAGGGGGCGCAAGCGGGTTTTTCTTCGGAACACTTTTTACGACGCAGCCGACAGGTCCAGCAACCTGTGCGCTCTTGTTAGCGACACCGCGGACAAAAAAGCCGAACAAAGACAATGACCGACCAGTTCGGCTGCGGGACACGGACGCGCGCCTGCGGTGGCCAAGTGCAAACATGCTGTTGCCGGGCAGGAGCAGTCTTGTGTCGACAGGCATGATAGCGGCCATGGACAGGGCAGCGATATTTGCGGACGCGATCGAACGTGTCCCCGACGTTGGCTGGACTGGTGCCGTGGGTCCGGCAGCGTGCGAGTAGAGCGCAGACGGACCAGTCGGCAGACGATCTGGGAGCTGCATTGCTGTGGGAAGATGGGTGGCATGGTGGGGGAAATAGAACGGCTCCATCTGAACTGAGTGTAAAAGCAGACGAGCATTAGTAGGGCCGGATTGTTTGAGCGACACACGGCAACAGCAACAACATCAGAACAAGCAGTAGGAGCAGCAGCGAAAGAAGAAGCAGAAGGAGCAGAAGGAGAACAATGTACGATCTATTATAGTCCCGCGACCAGGGCAGGCGCGAGATGCGGCCGGCAGCGAAAAGCGTACATAAACAATATATTATATAAGGGAATCGAGTGTTAGCACGCGAGCGATGCGTTGGCAATCAATTAATTAGTCAGTGCGACTCACTCGTGCGAGGAAACTATTAGCATGCAATCGATCCGGGTCGATTGGCCTTGTTCGTTAGAAGACGCCGAGACAATAATTACAATTGCATTAATTAGTATTTGCATTTGCATTAAACATTTGCATCAGCGTTGGCATTGGCATGTGCCAGTTGACAACTTGCAGGGATTTAGCTATTATTGTGCCAGTACACAATAATAAAATAATACGCGCGTGCGCGCGGCTCACGCGTAAATTCGATAGCTATGATATAACCACAAACAAATTACCCGGCCCGTTTATGGAGACGAGATATTCCAGTTTTGGTGTCGCACATGCCCCTATGGATTTAACGTCGTTCAAGTCATTCAGACAAATCTCGGTCGACATCTCGACAACCCACCAAAGTCGACAGCAGATACCTTGACAGGTAAGAGAAGCGCATCCATTGTTTCGCTTTCGTTCTGCAGCTCACAAGCAATTTTGGGGTAGGCGTTCCAGTCAGTGGCATTTTCAACAAAACTCTCCAGCAAGGCTGTTCCACTATTTTGTTCGCGGCCTTGAACCCAGAACTACAAGGTCAGACAGAATATACAATTGACACGTAAATTTTTTTGTCATTTCTAAAATATAAAGAAACAGACTGTTCTGGCGCGTATCTTGATAATTGTCAAATCCAAACCACGGCCAACTTTGCAATGATGAGAGGATTGCCGAACGACTATGGTCGTTGAGCGAGGATATTCTCAAGATCAAGACAGCAATTTAGGAACTCTTCTTGATTGGCACAGTATTGGGTCAATCGAGACAAAGCAACGTTATCCCAGACCATACTTTTTTGAGTAGTATAACTGCTTCCAAGGACCTGATTTGTTCTTAAAATCGCAATGACTTAATTTGTCTGGTTTTGTTTTTCTCCCACATGTTCATGTTTGTCTCGAAGGCTCTGAAGCATTCACCGTGAACTAGTATTCTAATCTCTTCAAAAGCAACAAAAGTCTTTGCAAATACACGTTGTTACAAGATGCACAAATAAGTGAAAAAAATAATAGAATGCGTCCGCCCGGAGTCGAACCGGGGGCTCGTCGATGGCAACGACGAATTTTACCGCTAAACCACGAACGCTGACTGATAACACTAGCCCATCAAGATCGGATCAGGTGCCCAATCTCACCGCGGCCGGGGTTCGTTCATGTACATCGGCGCATGCTATTGAGCTACGCTGTTTTCATGTCCGTCTTTCTCCGGCCGTATGGTTGTAGGCAGGCCGTTTGTCGTTAGTTGTTTCGTTGGTTTTCGGGCTTGTTGTATGTACATATAACAAGAGAACCGCCCTTTCCAAATAAAAAAAAAACGGCCTTTGAGCATAGAGGTCGAGATAGCCACTCACTTCACGCTTTTTCCATCTGTTGCTCACTTGCTCGCTGCCAATAATTGGACTCTAGACTGACGACCGGTTAAAAATGTCGGTTTACCCTGTCACCATTGCGTCGCACTCTTGTCGATCCCTCCTGGGCCCCTGCCGTTTTTGTTTGATTAAGGAAACCGTAGGGCCGCTGAGATATTTATGTCGAGTCAAGAACATGAAAGCAAGGTCGAATCACGGCAAGATATTGAAGATGTTCGTCATATCAAAAATTTAAAGTTTCGCATATCGGCACGGACTTAAATTTATGCTAACTACCTCTTCGTTTGTTCTCCCCCCTCTTCACCCCCCCAGAAGGGTTAGGGTGCCGGGAACAGTGGCATTGATGGCCCCACTATTACCCTATTCATAATTAAATAATTATTAATAATGCCGACGTCGCTTTCTCCGCACCGGATAAAATATTACAGCGCGCCGGAAGCGGGGGTGACTCGACTTACAGAGGAAGTAGATAACTAGACAAAACTTAAGCAATAGAGAAAGAAACAACAAAAAAATACAGCTTTACCAGCTCGCATGCATTGCGATTGCTGCCGTTGTCTCGTGCTGCTGCCGCTGTTGCTTCTGCAAGATGGTTCGCCTGATGAACGTATATACGATCTCGGCTTTCGCGGCCCTCGGCGGGATGCTGTTTGGTTACGACATTTCCTCTATGGCTGCTGTGATCGATACAGATCAGTACAAAAGCTTCTACGGCAACCCACTCGGAACTCGCCAGGGTGGCATTACTAGTGCCTTGGCTGCTGGTTCGCTCGTCGGCGCTTTATCTTCCTCTTTTCTAGGTGATCAGTATGCTGCTACTGCTACTGCTGCTATGTTTTCAGTCAAACACTAACTCCACCCAGTTTGTCGCGAAAAGTATCGATACAATTAGGCCTCGTGTTCTGGTGCATAGGCGCAAGGTACGTAATATCTATCCCTTTGCAAGAGACTTCTTTTCTAAATCGAGTGATTCTTCAGTCTGCAAGCCGGGTCCAATGGCGTCCCCATGCTCATCGCTGGTCGTGTCATCGCGGGCCTCTGCATCGGCCTGACATCATCCCTTGTGCCAATTTACCAGGCCGAAATCGCTCCCCGCAAGATCAGAGGTCGGGTGGTCTCGCTCCAGCAGTTCGCCGTAACATGGGGCATCATGATCCAGTATTTTGTCCAATACGGCTGCTCGTTTCTCCCTTCCCAGGCTGCATTCAGACTGCCCTGGGCTCTCCAGGTCGTGCCTGCAATCGTTTTGTTCGTCGGCCTGTTCTGGTTTCCCAAATCACCGCGATGGCTGGCAAGCAAGGATCGCTGGGACGAGGCCCTGCATGTGCTCGCCGTTCTACGGACCCCACATGGCGACATCAACGACCCTCTCGTACTTGCCGAATACAAAGAAATCGAAGACCAGATCCGGCTCGAGCGCGAGGAAGAGTCGAATAGCCTGCGCGAACTGTTTGGCAACAAGATGCGCAAACGCGTACTGCTTGGTATGGCCATCCAAGGTTGGTCCCAGCTTGTCGGTGTCAATGTGCTCTTGTACTACGTTGTCTACATCCTCGACTCGGCGGGCATCACCAACACGCTCCTGGCTTCGTCGATCCAATACATTATCAATATGGTCATGACAATTCCGTCCATCTTGTGGACGGACCGATGGGGTCGTCGGCCCGCCCTGCTTTTAGGTGCTCTCAGCATCGCACTCTGGCTTTTTCTCATCGGCGGCCTGCTCGCCCGGTTTGGCGAACCGAACCCAGTCCCGAACCAGCCTTATACGTGGGTCATTAACGGCCATCCCTCCGTCACGCGCAGCATTCAAGCCTTCTCGTACTTGGTCGTGGCCTCTTTCGCCGTGTCGTGGGGTCCGGTCTCATGGATCTACCCGCCAGAAATAATATCCCTGCGCATCCGAGCCAAAGCTGTTGCCATCGCCACCGCCACAAACTGGGCCTTCAACTTTGCTCTCGGCCTTGCAGTGCCGCCACTCTTGCGTGCCATCCAGTGGCGCGTGTTTTTCATTTTCGGATCCTTTAATGTGGCGGCTTTCATTCACGTCTGGATAGCGGCGCCGGAAACAAAACAGCGTACTCTGGAAGAAATGGACGAGATCTTCCAGCACGGTGAGCCGCTATGGCGGTCGTTCACTGGCGTGCGTAAAACGGACAGACTAGACAGGCTGGCCCAGGATATCGAAATGGGGACTCTCAAAATCCATCAGTCTGTCCAGGTCGAAATATATGATTTTACACTCCGGTAAATTTTTTTTTTTGGCTACACTATATTTTTATGTTTGGAGTTTTAAGGATTTCTGTTATGTTTCTAGAGTCAAACTGTATTAATGATGTACATTAAATACAATCCTCACGAAAAAAATCGCCCGTACACCCTCCAAATCCGCTCGACCGTATCGCGTTGTCTATGCACTCCCAGCTTGATGTCTTCCAAATCACCCAAATCCCGGGCCCAGTCATTCCGCAATTCCCGCGGGATCACGTCCGCGCTGTTGCGAAGGACATGCACCCGGCAGAGGACTAGTCCTTGGTCTTTGTAAGACAGCCATTCGCCGCCTCCTTCACCGGTCCCACCAACAGTCAGCATGCGCTCGATGTTCCCCAACGTCCGTACGACAGTTGCCTTACGATCCGCCCGACTTTTTATGCCTTTGCCCGAGTAAAGTTGCCGGACCCACCCAGACGCAAAGTAACAGGCAATCGAGCTCGGCAGGGCCGCGACAACGCCAAACACAAGCTCCTGCGATTTAAGCAGCCGGTCGATCCCCGTGATTGCGACTTCGACATCGACCTTGGTCTTCTGCACCTGGATCAAGAGCGTCCGGATAAGTTCGCCTCGGACAGCGTTCTTGAGCGGCGACTTGAGCTCCTGCTCATACACGCGTAATACTGAAGACACGTCTCCCTCCCTCACCCCAGCCCGGACCATCTCGATTTCGGCAGGCGACAATCCGCTGTCGGTGTTGTCGACTGCGAAGTCCACCACCATGCGTTCGAGGCTGTGCATATCGGCCTCCAGACTTTTGCGTCCGACTATGGCAACCTGTGCCGTGTCGTCGTGGCGGATGGTCGCGATAATGTTTCTGACCGGCTCGACTACCCAGTAGTTCCAGAAGTCGAGGGCGGTCGTCGACACGTCCACGAGCCATTGAGCGATGCTGGCCCGCCGTTTAAACAGGATCTTTCCAATTGTGCCCGAGAATGCGACCAGGCCAATGCACATGGGCCAGTATCGCATCACTACGGATGGTTTTCCTGCCCTGCGAACGAGGGCCGCTTGCGTTGCGGACTGGCCTGGCAAGCCCTTGGAGGCCATAACCAGTATTTTCTGCGCCACGACATATGGCGGCCGTCGCGAACGCGGGACTGAGGAAACGGAAAAGACCTTGGCTTCGAAAATGTCAACTTGGCCGTCGGTTTCACATACGCCCGACACGATCGCTTGCATTACGTCAACCACACGCTCGACCGTCCTCCGCCAGTCTGTGTCCTCCCGCAGATGGAGATTCTCCCCGACGAGCATGCCCAGTGCCGTGGCCTGCGTGTCCCGGAGCTGACGAAGCAGCTGCTGCTTTGTGTGTACTTCCTCGTACACGGCCGAGAGCGGCGACATGGCACTTCTGAACAGTGCTCTCGGCGCCACAGCACGGGTCAGGACTGACAATCGGCGCATCGATCTACGGTGCCGATGCAGTGACGTTCGCAGGGTCGTGATCCAATCTGAAAGCGACGGACGTTGCGTCGTAAGTCGTTTGCGAGCATCAGTGAATATGTCCTGAACTATTTTGACAAACCTAACAGGTGCGCCTATCACTGGGTTAGTTTAGTCGCCGTAAAATAATTGAAGCATCGTACTCTGGATAGAATAAACAACGAGACCACTTGGCCCTGATAGCACGTCGTCCCAGTAGAAAATATCTTCGGAAAGTGGTAGCGTCTGGTTCAATAAAGCGTCAATCAGCCGGCCGTATAAAACGACGGCTCCAGCGGCCACAATCAACCATTCAACTTGCTTCCGACCATCTGATGGTGACTCCTCGTACCCGTCGCACAGATCATCTTCGTCATCATCGTCACCAGGCCCGGAATAAGTGTGTAGTTCTTCTTTGTGTGACTTGGCGTCCTGTGAGTGCGACAGGTACCTTTCTAGGGTGGATTCTAGCGTCTTGATCGAGGGCAACGCACGGCCCGGATGAATAAGTAGTTGATTCAGTGCTGCCAACAATGGCTCGGTTTCTTTAAGCAAATCATCGGTTTCTGACGTCGACTGCTCGTTGACGGTTGTGGACGAAGTATGTTCGGATGCAAGACCGATACGCGGCGCGTACAGACTCGGTAGCGTCGTCGATGCTAAAAGTTCCAAATCTGCCGAGAGCGCGTGGATGCGGGCGTCCACTACGGTGCTCATCCTGTTTTGACCCTTAGCGATGGCGACAGTTGGTCTAACTGTGCGTTGTCTATATATATGGCATAGTGCGACGGAGCGACATGACATCTCTCACGTTTTGTTCCACCGGAACACTACGTAACACTACGAATATAATCAATACAACTATTGACATTAGGATACCATGTTTTTTGAACAGCGACAATACAATATTCATATGCCATTTAATGGGCTAAAACCATGGCATCGGTTTCGAATCACTCTGTTGGTCTGCGAGCGGACTTGCATTTCTTAGCCACAAAAGCATTGCGACAGAATGGTCTACAGTGGTATGGGTCCAGACTTCCGTGTCTTAGTTGGTAAAGCCCGAAAGTCTTCTCATACGAATTATAAGCGCATCTTCGAGCAGTACCCACCGGCTCGAATTGTGGTGCAAGATGTTGCTCCTACCATGCGGGAAGCAACACAGTCGGGCGGAGGCAGCTCGTCGCTTGCGTCTAGGTCGTATTCTTCGCTCGACTCTTCGATTGATTGACTGTCGGTTGTCTGTGGCTCTGATCTAATGTCGCTTGTAGGTAGTTGCTGGTTGGAGATGTTCTAGTTTTTTGTCATAGATCATCGTTCAATAAGTTATACTCACAATGAAACTTTGGATATACGGAGGACAAATGCCCGCGCGGGACGACGATCTCATGACACGATTCCCGACGATCTGGATTTTGATAACAAGTTCTTCGAGTTCGAGTTTTAGCACAGCATTGTGCGACTCACACGGGCTGATATCGGCTACCTTTCTCTGACGAAGACGCGCGAGACTGTCGTTCCAGAGTCGGATTATGCGGAGGCCCTTCTACTGTCCGTATTTAGCGTGTCCCCCCGGGTAGCATATAGCTCAGATCCGGCCTTACAGTAATTCACGAACCTTTTTTGAGCCGCAAGGGTTTTCTGTTTAGCAAAAGTTTAAACCGCAACCGTAATAAGCTCCGAACCTACACAAACGTTACTGTATTTAGTTAGCGCAGTTAAGATGAAAACTAAACTAAGCTCAATTATGAAACTGTAATAGCCTCCTGTGTTTGCTTGTTGCCATTCATTACTCGGAGGGCCCAAATAATTTTTGTCGGGATGTTCTTCAGCAATTCAAGTCCTTCCTTTTGCAGTTGCATTCAGCATTTTCATTAGCGCGAAATCGAGTTTACAGACTCACGCAACGACGATAGCGGCAATTGACCACACGATTACTCGGTCACGAAAGTTAGCTCGCGTTCCGTTATTCGCCACGGTACAAGATCCAGTAAGTTCGTTTGCCTTTACGACTTGTCCGCGCAGTAAATATCTTAACCGCTATCACATAGCTGATCATATGCACTCTTCCACGCCATCGGCACGGCCACATAAATTAAAGGCGACATCTCCCGGACTATTGTCGTGCATGCTCCGGTAGAAAGCGCGCGGCAAACAAACGAGAGGAGAGTTATGCGCCCGGCGCTGACATGCAAGCTCATCCGCGAATGGAGCAAGTTGGCATTACGCGCACCACCGACCTGCGCTCCCATACAACGGTGCCCCAGACGCGGAATTGTCGAACTATGTATGCTTCGTCGGAACAACGCATTGACCGCTGTTCGAGCTCGCAAACCGGTCGACTCTCGCTGCGAGGTGGTAATGCGGTTGCGCATCAGGTCGATGAGTTCCGGTGCACCATCGCCATCGGACGAGCCTGCGAACAATGGATGTGATCCTCCGGTTCAAAATGGTGTCAGGAAAGAGTCTGAGCAAGTCAGGGATGTAAGGCATAGAGTGCAAGAGCAAGAAATGCACCGGGCAGCCGAAAACAGGTGGTCCATCATATCAGATGAATTGACGCCAAACGCTGTCAAGCCGAAATCTCAAGCAGATCTGTTGTCCTACTCTCGACGTCTACTGGCGACTAAAGACACATCAGCTGACGACGACGACGACGAGGGACCAGTGGTCCAAAGAGAGGATCAAGAATATCATGACGCTTCTACGCATTTCGACATGATCACGTTTGATTCCAAAAATCGAGATTGGTACAATCTCCTGGAGCGGCCCCGGCATACTCGGCAGCCACTTAATCCACAGCGTCCCAAAAGAACACCACTAGAGAATGAGCAGTCAGTCGAAATCACTTCAGCCAATACTCCGGCTTCTATCCAATCACTATTAGACGGCATCGGGGACACGGAAGAGCTTGATCCCACTACCGAAGCTCGTCCTCTGGGAGTCACAGCGCGTGATGCATACGTGATTCAAGAAGCAGACAAGGGCAGAGAATTGTCATTGACCCAGGATCAGTATCGGGAGTATGTACGCTACAAACGATATGTCAAGAGATACGGTCCAATTCCATTCCAGGTGTTTCTACGCAAAACAATACATTACAGTGATCCAAAAAATGTCAGTGTCAGGAATATACGGATACTTGAGGACTATTCCGCGCTTCGCGAAGACGAAGGCGTCTTCATGCCAGCGAATATCTTCCCTCGTCGCAGGAAAATGGTTCAGAAGCCCGAGTTCGACAGGTGGGAAGTTGCCGAGGAATTCCGTAATGCGAATTTACCACGCGAGTTTTTCTTCATGCATCTCGATAGGGAGCTGAATGACATGAAGGTCGAATTACCAGCCAGAACCGTAGCTCGAATCCTGCCGATCCTGCAGCGAGCGAATGAGAACCCTACCCCGTATAACCTGATTCTTGATCTCCACCGAAGAAGAGGTACCGACAAGTTGAATAGAGTTCTTCGCGCCCTCTGCCTCGCTTTCGCCATCGACAAAGATGTTCGCTTGACTGTTCTGGATTCGTTCGGATCGCTGCTGTTCAATTTGCCGGCTGCGCAGTTCGCGTCATTAATTTGCCGCATTTACGGATCTGCAGAATTGAGGAATGTGTGCAAGCTACTTAGCCCGCCTAGTCATCGACACGAACGAAATCAAGTCCTATGGCTCGTATCTCAGATTAAAGCCGCCTCCGAAACCAACCCGGAAGGCGCCCGAATGATGCTCTCAGTCGTCGTCATTCATCTAGCTCTCGAATACGGGTATGATTATCTGGCCGGTTCGTTAGCGGTCAAGATCTTGCGGTCGGCTCCGCCAGACCAGCGTGGCAATCTTGTCCCACTAAATTTGCTTCATATCATTATGGGTCGTCTGCTCGATTCTGTTGAGTACGACAGCTCGCATGTTGATCTAGGCATGGTGGTAGACTTGTGGAAAGAGCTGGTTGCTCTCGGTGGCACTATAGGTCCAGATCGCCAGTTCAAGATCATGGAACTTACCCTTCAGTTTACAGATGACACGCTGGATTCTCCGAACTTTATTCACGATCCCGACACTGTCATGGCTTTAATATTGGAACAGCAAACAGCGATAGATCGCGTACCGATCTCCTTCTACTTATCCGCAATAAATCGTCACCTTAGGATCGGCAATACACTGGGTGCACTCAGACACTACAGATTGATGGAGCGACATGCATCGGGCCGCCATCCTCCCCCAGACTTGACTGCCGGGATATTACATGCCTTGAGTAAGGCAAGGTTGTTCAAGGAAGCCCACGAATTCATTGTCAGACTGAATGTTGCGGCCATGAAATCGTCCGCTATTGTCGAGGCCATCGTCAACTTTGCTGCACGCACCGATAACGCATCATTAGCTACTCAGATACTACGTCATGTCAAGCGGCCTTACTCGCGAAGCATGCTACATCAACTCTTGTTCTTTAGTACTAAACGCGGCGACCAGCACAGTAGGGATTCAATGATCCGCATGATTAACGACATTGACAAGATATCACCGGACGAGTTCGGTATGCTGGTCAACGAAATGTATGAAAACCACGGGTTACATGAAGCATTAAATCTCTTAAATAAATCACCGCCGCATTTAACGAAGGAGGGATGGAAGGCAGTCTTGCACAAAGCGTTTTTGGAGCACGATTTCGACGCCGCATCGACTGCTTTGTCGTACATTCAGCCAGATGAAGACGGATACTATCTCGGCACCTTGCTAACATATGTTTCGCGGGAAATGGGTGCACTAAAGGCTAGGAACGTGTTACAATCCTTATTGGATCGGACACTGGATATCGAGAGTTTGTCAGATCGACAACAAACTCGCGAGCAGCTACTGAGTGTGGAACTACGTAGGCTCGCACGGGCATTAGATCAGTCTTCCGATGACGAACTGGTGTTCACGCGACCGAGACAGTCCGCTATCGATGATGATTTGTTTTTGTATAAACATCGGTTTCCTACGAAGAGAATCAAGCGAGAGAGGCAGAGAAATTCTGCTTTCGTTGACCGACCCAATCCTTTGGTGGAATTTGGTGGCGACACGTCAGGAGCGGAATCGGGATCTCTCCTTCGGGTGAGCGCTGCCGGGTTTGACATGTCCATATTCGATGGGACAAAGCCGACTGCCTTGTCAGTACAAATTGTCGGACGTTTGGCATTGCATGAGGGTGACATCAAGACGTATAACTGGGCACTGATTACGTTGGAGGCCATGGGCATGAGTGCAGTCGATATTCGTTCCTGCTTTATTACCGACGTTAAAGAATACCGAACAGGCAATGTACGGTCCGAAAGAGAGCGCTACTCTCGTGGCAAGCATAAGCCACGGCACCATTTTGACGTGTATCACACTGTGCGGAGGTATGTTAAAGCGCTTCGAGAGAGACGGCCTGCAGTGGCGGTTGGCCGAGATCAAGATTCCGGAGCGAAAGGGGTGCCTGAAGTAGCAGGACGTCACTCTTGGTACAGACGAGAATGGTTACTTAAGTCACTGAATTTGTGGAAACCCGTCGATTCTTCCAAAGCTGACAACATGCGCTTGACAAACCGACAACGTCAGAGAATTTTGTATTTTCGTGGCCAGATGCGACGTCGTGACAGAGAGTACAAGGAAAAACTGCAACAGGCATGGCTGGACATTTCACACACAAATGACGCTGAACTTCGAGTTCGCAAGATGAAGGCCTTGCTCACACGATATCGGCAGACGCGACAGGTGAAGGAGTATATGCAGGTTTTGGAACGCTCTGAGGGTTCTCCAGAGCTTAGCGCAGTGGAGCAGATGCGACGGTTCCTTTCCAGTCGCAGCAAGCTGTTGCGCGCTCAGCGGTGGAGACGAAGCCATCCTGGGGTGCCGTATTCCGCAGAAGAAGAAACTGTCGACAAATGATTATCTTCAAAATCCTATGGTAAAGGAAGCGCTTGTAAATAAGCAGGGAAAAGAATACTGTCACGTTGAGATACGAATGACAGGGTTGAATGGTTGTACATATTACTTTTCTCATTATCAACACTTGTAAATTATTTTTGGTTTTTCTTTTTGCATTTACAACTAGCACGTTTGGCTTGAGGAATTGGGATTTACATAATATCTTCTGTATCATATTATTTCTTAATGTGTCTTATTAATAACCACATGAACGGGTGTACTACTAAAATTCTCAGCCGCTCATTATGCGGCTTCGCATCGATTGTAAGTTGATGGGCCTTGAAATTAAACGAAAATAGATTGCCCTAAGACTTAGAGTAAATGCAGATCATTAACTACCATATATCTACTTAATGAAATCCATCCCCATCTAAACCACCGCATCTGAGACTTGTGCGCGTTGGTCATTGCGTCGCGCGTATTCGCGTACTCCCGCATATCACTAGCAACCACTAGCGAGCGCTCCGACCTACTGGACCCGTGGAAAAATTGATTAGATATATAGGTATACGGGATATCCAAGAAAGATATGTATTTGCGGAGTATTGATGTGGATTTGAGGACCCAGACCTCTGGAGCGGTTTCGCCTTGAGCAAGCAAGAATTCTCGGGCGAAGTCGTTAAGCGAGATGTGATTGCCATGCCCTGAAACTCCACCATTGTCAAAGGTGATCACTACGTCGACATCTGTAAGATATGGCCCGACAAGCGAGGCAATTGCATCCGTAGGCCACTTAACACCCATTTGATCCTGCACTCGCGGGTCGTCAAAGATAATCACGTTCGATGGTGGAATTCCAAAGTGCGCAGCCGACGAACGCAGTTCGCCCGGACGTATTTCACCAAGACTGTCAGCATTCCCAGTTGATACGCACAGAAGACGCAGGTTTGTTTCGGGAAGCTCTGGTGAGCCGGGATTCGTCTCACTTGCTAGCTTTCGGAGAGCGTTGAGCGTGGGACCAAAGAACATAGCTTCATCATCTGGATGCGCGATAATCATTGCGATGCGCTTACGTGCAAAGTGAGACCTGAGTATACGCGCGTTTGATGGCCGCAAAATATACCTTGTTATCAACCTGTCGGTGGATGTTAGCGTGGACGAAGATAATAGCCAGCAGGCATACGCATACCAGACGATAACTGGAATCAAGACAATGATAATGACTTTTCGCAAACGCATCATAAACAGTGTTCACTAACAGGTTGTGCGAGAGTGGACATCAAGTCGTGGTCTGTTTAAAAGACAATAGTAGTCGGGCCCGAACTGGGGTATTTGACTCGCCGCCGACATATCGACCCTAACCCCTCGCGACTTTATCCATCGCGCCGCGCCAACTTCCTCAGCGAATTTCCGGGTGCAAGCAATATTTCGCAATATCGTTGTGAAACGGCGACGGAAGTCAGTATTCGTATCGCACCTACCATCTCTTGCCTCTGCATTCCTCCGGAGTAAGCCTGGTACCATTTTAGCATGACCGGTGTTAAACCAGCTCTTAAAGCGACTACCTCCAATTCGCCGCCAATCACATCGGTAGTCGATTCGTCGGGACGGCCAATTCCGATAGAGTCATTACTACCAAATGGAGACACGAGTCCGTCGCCTCGCAAGAAGGCAAAGTCTGTTAGCTTCCACGAAGATACAAAGCCACCGAGTGAAGAGCACCCGACCATTGCCGGCACAGCAAACCTGACGCCATTAAGTGGTCCCAGTTCCCGGGAAGAATATGCCTTTCTCCTGCTGGATTATGCTATGGTTCTGATTCCACTTGCTTCCGTGCACGCTGTTCTTGACGTACTCGTTTATCGCCAATATCAACAGGCGTTGATATTCGAGGACCTTGCCCGGCGGTCCATGGTTGCCCTGGCCGTCCTCTTCGTACTACATTCTACTGTCCATCCCACACACTCATCAATCGGTATGCAGATGATACTAATGCTCGCCGCTATTGTTTTGGGTACATATTTGGTCCATGCTGCCACAGTGAAAGATTACTTTGCAGTCATGAAACAGGCACCACCTTTAGGGACACTGCTAATCTGGTTGGCGATTGAGCTAGAGTATTATTGGAGTATTGTGGCAGCAACAACGGTCGGTTTCATTGCCTGGTGCGTCCGAGTGTAAATTCAAGTTAGTCTGTTTTGTGTTTGTATTCATGCATGGTGCTGGGGTTGGTTTTGTCATGGGTAAGTGTGTTGTTGGCATTCTTTTGTATATTTTCTCCACGATTATTGGTTACTCTTTTTTTGTGTACATTTTATATTGGACTTTGGAGAGAAAGCGTACATCTGTTAAATTAATAACGCATGATATGACTGCGTAATGTATGTCGTGGCGCCTGTCAATATAAGGTCTGATTTGTCTGTTAATGCAATGTGCTACTAATTTTCTTTAACTTCTTGTTCGCATACTATCTTAGTCTACGTATCGTGGTCCGATGCCGGGGCTCACAGGAAATGAAGGCTGACGTTGCCTGCAGTTGCGGCCCTGGTTGATCAGTATTACATGAATCGCACTGGATCGCCCGAATTCCGGCTCCCTATCCTAGACGAGCAGAACAGAGTCGAGATTCAACCAACAACATTAACTCACGCGACAGTCAAGCAAGGCATCGATCAGTTACGGCATTCAGATAAAGCACAGACGACATTCTCGATGACTTGCCGCCGGCGCGGCCAACCAGGCACGTACGAATGACGAGTCAACGGAGTCATCACGACTGGAAAATAGTCACCGGTGGTGTGCGTGAAGGAAACAAATAAATGAACCTGTCGGCATTGTCCGGGCCAATATAAAGGCTGAATACGCAGGAATCCCCAAGTGGAATGGAGGTTAGGGCTACGCCTCCCTCGGGCTTCCCCGAACTCGTATTTGAGCCTCAGAAATCCGTCGTCATTATTCACACTTCCATGCCTGGTGCTTCACTGATCCCATTGTGAATCTTCGGCCCTATATAGGAGCGTGGCTCGCACCGTTAAGCCCTCTTCAGTTAGGCTAGCTAACTTTCCGTTATTTAACGCCAAACAGCCATGTCTCCATCAAACTACCACGACGAGAAGGCCGCCTTCATTGTCACCGAAGATGAAGTACCTCCGCCTTACAATGCGCGCTACTACACCGACAAGTACAGCACTCGACCTGCACTTCTTCATTCAGTATCCGGTACCGTCTTGCAAATGGAACGCCGACGACGCCAACGCCAGACATTTCGTCTGATGTTACTAGTGACTGTCGTCATCGGTGGCGCTCTCTACTTTGGCCTCGGTAGTGCAATCAGTAATTCGAATGGTGATTTGACGTCTATTCTTCGATCCTTCTTTGGGCCATTTGTTCGCGATCACTTTCCTGACCAGCAGTCTTCGCATATGCACCATGCCAACAAGGTCTCTACTTATCACAAATGCCCGGTATCTCATGATTTTCTATCATGCCATCTTCCTGGTGCTCCCACGAACTCCGTTGACACATGCTGCGTGAATGCTCCTGGTGGACAGCTTCTTCTCGCCCAGTTCTGGGACTTCGCTCCGGCCGTCGGCCCCAGCAATAAGTGGACTCTTCACGGTCTGTGGCCTGACAACTGTGATGGTTCCTACGAGCAGTTTTGCGACAGTAGTCGCGTCGTAAACAGCATAGAGACCATATTCCAGACTGCTGGTGCCACGGAACTACTCACATCCATGCATGATACATGGAAGTCGAATTCTGGTAAAGATGACAGTCTATGGACACACGAGTGGAACAAGCACGGCACTTGCATCTCCACCCTTGCTCCAAAGTGCTATGGACCTGACGAGAACGTTACTGCTCCTATGATTGAGTACTTCGCTCGCGCTGTCGATCTCCACGCCACTCTCGATACATTTAAGGCTCTAGCTGACTTCGGCATTACGCCTGCCTGGGACTCAAAATTCAATAAGACCGACATTCTCAATGCGATTGGCTCTGTATCTGAAGGCCATAATGTCACTCTTGGATGTACTCGCTCTGGAGTTCTATCCGAAGTCTGGTATCACTTCAACGTCAAGGGCCGGGCACAGGATGGTGAGTACATCTTTACCGAGCCGGACGGAATCAAGGATTCCTGCCCTGAGACAGGTATCAAGTATTTCCCAAAGGTGTACCGTGACAGAAAGCCAATTTCGCCTCCTCCCTCCCCTCCAAGCACTGAGCCATTTATAGGCAAGGGCTACGTCATCATCAACGACGGCACTCAAGGGTGCATCATCTCGGGCGGTGAATGGTATTCTTCTGGCACTTGCGCTACGATTCGTGGATCTGTCTCCGAGTTTGGCGGTGTTGAATTGCGCAGCAGCCGCGGCCCCTGTGCTGTTTCAGAAAAGGGCCGGCTCGTTTGTGGACATGGTGTCAAGGCCGTCCAGTTCACTGTTGGAGACGACGGTGAACTTCTTTACGGCGGCGTAGGTACCTGGGGTGCGTACCAACGTGCCGCGGGATGGTTGAAGGAGGGTCTGTGGAGCGGAAAATGGGCTGAGAAATTACAGTTGCCAGTCGAGGTCAAACTGTTCTGGCGTGCGTTGTAGATTGGGTTCGATTTGTCTAGAAATTGATTGTTAATAATTGCATTTGGGAACTTATAACATCATCGGTGGATATTGTTTGCTATTGCTATTACTTTTGGTCTATCAAATTGCGTTCGGTTTGCGTTCGGTTAACTAATATATGCACATTATTAATATGCCACGTATAGTGCCCAGGTGAAGGGTCAGCACAAAGGTTGTGATATGACGTCATTTCTGTAGTTCGGATCCATCGCGATCCGCCGGACCAATTTCTTAGCTTTCTCACATCGATTTATCCTGGTCAGTCTTACCAGAAGAATGACAACTCCGAGAGGTGAGGAAGAAGTTATAGTAAATTTTTTATTTAGTAATTGTTGCTAACGTCGCAGCCCTCGCAATCGTTGCCGGCCTTGGGCCTGGCATTTCTTATAGCCTTGCCCACAAGTTCGCGATGGCTTATGATCTGGTTCTGCTCGCTCGGTCAGAGAGCACATTAGATTCACTCATATCTAAACTTAGATCTGACCCGGCCATCGAATCTCTCAAGCCAGCTCCGACAATTGTTGGCGTTCCGACAGATGTGACATCGATCGAGTCAATGGCCGCGACCATGGAGAAGGTGCGCTCGTTAGGAAAGCCAGTCACGCTAGCGGTCTATAATGTCTCAGCTGGATTTAAGCGGACCCCGTTTTTAGAGATTGACCTTAAAGACATTGAGAATGGGTTCAAGAGCGGTGGTTTTGGTGGGGCTGTATTTGGAAAGGCTGTATTGCCACTCCTTCTCGATTCCGTGGGTAAAGTCAGCTGGGAGGAGTCTGGCGGGCGTGTGAACCCAACTCTTATCTATACGGGAGCCACAGCGAGTGTCAAAGCTAATCCAGGGATGAGCGCGTTTGCAATAGGAAAGTGGTCACTTCGGGCCCTCACTCAATCGTTAGCAAGGGAGTTCGGGCCGCAAGGAGTGCACGTTTCAAATGTAAACATCGATGCCGTTGTGGACTTGGAGAGGAGCAAGAGCATATTAACTGATATGGAGGACGCAAAATTGAAGCCTGCTGAGGTAGCAGAGACTTATTGGGGATTGCACCAGCAGGGTAGAAGTGCTTGGACTTGGGAAGTGGATGTACGCCCCTGGGTTGAAAAATGGTAAGGTTGGAAATCGTACTGGACATATAATTGGAAAGAAATGTAACAACTTTAAGGAAATTGTAGTATGACTAATTGTATGGCTGCTCATGGCCGCCTGATGGTGAAGGCCGCCTTGAAATAAATTAATGCGCTGGCAATTTAACTATCCATGATTTGAAGATGATTGCTTGTGTTGAACCGTTATCCCAATGAACATATCAGGCAGCCATCCGCCCAATTACCCTTCCCATTATTGAATGCTCTCTCGACCGCCAGGCGAAGCCATTACCAGACGGGGTGACAACTAAGAGTGCGGCCACGGCCAGTCGAGAGCTCAGAGTAACTGCAGTATATTGGACAGACAGAAGCTGTGGCAGACAAAGCTTATAACTACTGACGTAAATAAAGGCGGATGACGGATGACTGATGGCGGACACGGTCAAATTAGGTGAACATAAGTATCCGACACATTACGCTGGCAACATACAAGGAGTGTTTATCTTAGTTCCCAATTACGTACAGTAACTTAGCCTTGTATTCGTGGAATATATATTCTTGGTTTAGCTCCTTAGTTTTTGTCCAGTCTGGTCCAGGATTTCTGGTTCCCGTCCAGTCCAATGACTGAGGATATTTATGGTGTTTGACGCCCTTAATGAATAATTTAAAAGCAAGCCGACCAATGAGCTGCAAAGAAGTTATATCTATTCTCAGTGATTAGATATGCCTAATAGAAGGACAGACAAATAGAAAAGAAGACTAACGACGCCCATTTGGTCTTCTTTGGTAATTGGCATCGTGGTGACACCGAAAGACACCCGACCTTAGCACGGCACGAAATTTCGACCTTGCCACATATTGAACGAACCTTGTAATGCCGATGTTGCGCATGGTAACCATGATTCGTTGCGATAGCAATTTCGCATCAGACTCGACCTCTTTATCTAGGACCGTGGCAAGGGATCATGGAGACCTCGGTGAGGAAGGCCAGCGTCACGATCAAACAGATGCCGTCATGTTTAGTTTCGAACCCGTTTGTCTTCCTTCATTTTGGCCTGTTTCTGGGACCAGCAGTCCTTCGTTATGTGGCCTTTCTTGCCGCATTTATAGCAGTCTCGTGTCTCTTTCTCTCTATATCCGGGACCTTTGTCTTTGAGGCGAAGGCCCTCTCCTTTTGCTCGTTACGAGATTCCTCCAAGAAATCAGCCGTGAGATCTTCTATAGTCAAACCCCGGCGAACTTCGGCTCTTTTCAGCCGTTTCCAAACCTCCAACCCGGAACCGACTGCATCTAGAAAGAGTCTAATCTGCTCCTCCTCGTCAACTTGCTTGCCCGTCGAGGCATGACGGCTCACCAGTCCAGTGAATTTTTGAATAAAGTCGCTTGCATTCTCGCAATCCGTATACTTTAAGTTGGCCAATTCTCCTTTAAGTTGCATCCGTAACCCCGCCGTGCTCTGATCGTACAGTTTTGCAAGGTAGTCCCATATTGCTCTCGGGGTCGGGGATTTCCCAGGGATTTGGGCCCGAACCTTAATACTAAGGCTGCCCATGATGATCGCCGAGGCTCTCATTTCGTCCAGCTCGTCTTTCTGCTGCTCGACATAGCTCCTCCCCTCCGTGCTGAGGATACCGTCAAGGAACTTAAAGAAACCTCTTGCCCTTCAGTATGAGAGTCAATCTGTCGCTTCCACGGCACCCAGTCTTCCGCTCCTTCGAGCTTCCAAACTCTCAGGTCGCGATCTTCCAGACATTTCTATTTTGCGTTTCTTTAATTCTTCATTTGTCCAAAAAGTTTTGAGCGCAGCAGGTCTCATAACCTGTAGTAAAGAGAAGCCACTTATTTCTATTAAACAAAACTACTACAGGTGCGTTCCACTCCATTTCTCAATTGCTGCACGTTGGCACATGCACCAAACGTGCTAGCTGTCATAACCGACCATTGGCTACATCTCGCTCTCCGCTGCCCTGCGAAGTGTTCGCGGTAGAAACAAGATGCCGGAGTTTTGTCAGCGGACGACGTCGAAGACGTTCTTCTGCACACCGTTGGCGTACGCCTCGTATTCGACCAGCTTCAGCTTCTGGGTGTCCTTGTCCGTGGTGCTGAAAAGTCGCTTGCCCGCGCCGAGGAGCAGCGGGAAGACGAGCAGGTGATAGCGGTCGATCAGGCCCGCGTCCGAGAGGCTGCGGTTCAGGGTGGCGCTGCCGTGAACGATGATCGAGCCTCCCTCGGTCTGCTTCAGGGCGGCGACTTCGTCGAGTGAGCGCAGGATGGTGGTCTCGCCCCAGTTCGATACCAGGTCCTTGTCGGTGAGGGTGGTGGAGACGACGTACTTCGGGATCGTCTTGTAGTGGGCGAACTCCTCCATATCCGGCCACACCTTGCAGAAGACCTCGTAGCTGACGCGGCCCATGAGGATGGCGGTGGACTCCGGCTGCTCCCGCCCCTTGATCTCGTACGCCTCGGGGACGAACTCGACGTCCTTGAAGGTCCATCCGGCGTTGCGGTAGCCTGGTTCGCCGCCCGGGGCCTCCACGATGCCGTCGAGGGAGATGAAAGCCGTGCTGATTAAAGTGCGCATCGAATCAGCTGGAAACTTGAGATAAATATTTTTCCTTATATAGCTTATTATGACCGGAACTGGCTATCAACTTGGTAGTAAGCGTGGTAGTTGACAGAGCCATAGCGGCTGCATTTATAATAGCACGGGGAAGCAGTTATCTCGTCAGAGTTAGAGAGAGAAGGTGGGGGGAAGAGATTGTCAAGCAGCCAGCCAATCAGATGCCGCAACATCACGGGCAAAACGCGCCCGACGCACGTCGGTTGCACGTAGTGCGCGCGTCGGGCGCCAAATTTCCGCCGACGCGCCCCTCCTGTTTACTACCGTTCCCACGCGCGCTGATGGGTCTGGTTGTCTTTTGTCTATTCTCTCATTTGTCACTACATAGACACCTCGGAGTAAGTGGGGCACGACACTGACTGCGAGTCTGTGTGGGGGGAAGAGATTGTCAAGCAGCCAGCCAATCAGATGCCGCAACATCACGGGCAAAACGCGCCCGACGCACGTCGGTTGCACGTCGGGCGCGCGTCGGGCGCCAAATTTCCGCCGACGCGCCCCTCCTGTTTACTACCGTTCCCACGCGCGCTGATGGGTCTGGTTGTCTTTTGTCTATTCTCTCATTTGTCACTACATAGACACCTCGGAGTAAGTGGGGCACGACACTGACTGCGAGTCTGTGTGGGGGGAAGAGATTGTCAAGCAGCCAGCCAATCAGATGCCGCAACATCACGGGCAAAACGCGCCCGACGCACGTCGGTTGCACGTCGGGCGCGCGTCGGGCGCCAAATTTCCGCCGACGCGCCCCTCCTGTTTACTACCGTTCCCACGCGCGCTGATGGGTCTGGTTGTCTTTTGTCTATTCTCTCATTTGTCACTACATAGACACCTCGGAGTAGTGGGGCACGACACTGACTGCGAGTCTGTCGGATGGTTTTTACTTGACATTCTGTATCAACCTCAGCGATATATTTACCGAGGTTTTGTATCTGAGCAATTATTATTGTTTCAGGAACCAGGTGAAAACAAGTCTAGGGATCGGCACGGATAATATCCAGGCCAAATTTTCCATATCCATATCCGTATCCGTAACCCGTATCCAGATGTATTGGCTGTATCCATATCCGTATCCACGGATAGATCACGTGATTACAACTCTTTGCTCAGTCGTGAGAACAATTGTTCGATAACATTGCATGACTTTATAACTTATATAGGTCTTTGTTTAGAATATATTTTCGTACTATAAAAACTCAAAACGTCGTCTATTATCTATAATTCAGATGAAAATGAGAAAATCATAGCAAGAAATAATAACGAAAACCGAATGCAGGAACAATTCAGAAACAAGAAATAGCGGCAGACAATACGACCCCGCGACAAGATCTCAGGGATAGAGTAGAGTAATTATGTGAATTAACATTTAGTTTTTTATTGACGTGCAGCGCCGTAAACGCGTCGCGACGTCCCACTTGCGCCCTAGAACTTCGGTAAATTGAGAGTTGGCACGTGATTTATCACGTGACGAGAAATTTTAAAGGCGTTTCAGAAAAAAATATGTGTGAAATAAGTGAGAAATACGTGTGAAATTAGTGACGGCAATCCTGACACACCCTAAATCCAAAAACGGGCCGTTAGTCAGTGGTATCCGTGGATATATCCATGGATATGACTAATCAATATGAGCTCGCACACTGAGCCGAAGAGAATGTCCGAGATGGTGCGAACTGGTGCGAACTGGTCCGGGTTAACTACGAATTCGTGCCAGATCGGCTGGTTTGATTCAACTTCATTCACACCCTCAAGAGCTGAGTAATCACTCATTCACACCCTCAAGGGCTGAGTAATTACACATTCACACCCTCAAGGGCTGAGTAATTACTCATTCACACCCTCAAGGGCTGAGTAATTACTCATTCACACCCTCAAGGGCTGAGATATAAATATAGCATATTTTCCAGGGAATGAGTGCATCATAAGCATTTCACTCTACAGAGAACCATTTCATCAGTCGAAAACGTTTTCCAGATTCACGGTCAAGACTCTAATTTAACCTAACCCAACATACAACATCGATCATGGCCCAACACGCTGAGATTTCTGCCATCCTCGAGAGCTTCAAGAAGAACGCACCTGAGCCAGTGTATTCAGCTATTACAAAGGCGAGAAATGATTTCATAGAATCATTCGACCCCAAAGCTGCCATCCAAGTCGGCGAGACTCTCCCAGAGTTCCGCCTCAGCGACGCCACCGGCATCGAGCGCACCAGCGCTGAGCTCCTCGCGAATGGACCATTGCTAATTACATTCTACCGTGGTGAATGGTGCCCTTTCTGCAATATCGCTCTTGTCGGCTTTCAGAAGATCATAGACGAGATCAAAAGCAAGGGCATCACCTTTGTCGCCATCAGTCCTGAGCTGCCGAATCAGTCGCTCAGCACTGCTGAAAAGCACGATCTCAAGTTTCCCGTTCTGTCAGATGTGGGCAACAAATACGCCAAGCAGCTTGGGATTCTGTTCCAGCAGCCGGATTCCTTGAGGCCGATTTTTGAGAAGTTTGGTAACCGTCTCGCTGAGCGAAATGGGGACGACTCGTTTATTGTGCCTGTGCCAGCGACTATTTTGGTTGATAAGAAGGGGGTAGTGAGGAACACTTTTATCGATCCGGATTACACGGAAAGAGTTGAGCCGGCGACTGTATTGGAATGGATCAATGGATTGACGAGCCAAGAAGGTTGTTAAGATGCGAGTACTTTTACCCGGTGCGACGATGTCTCTATTCGTTTCTTGTATCTCATTTTATCTTGATTGCTGCTACCCTGGAAAATAGATATTGCTCAACGAATTCTATAGCGTTTAAGCTAATTTGAACCCTGACGAGGTGAACTCTGCACTGTTGGTATCTTACGACGGGCAAACCCTGAAACCCTGAACTCATGTCCGAAGAGTCGAAGTTCGAAATACATGAATCTGTCACGAACAAGTAAGCGCATCGTCGCGTCTACGATGAGATCTGTGCGCCCAAGCGAGGCGACTTGTAGGGAGATTCTAGAGTGTCTGTGCAGTAAGTATCACGAAATGGAAGAAATTCTCTTGGAGCAAGTGCGACCAGATGAAACAGCATGGGTGATGGTCTCATGGTGGGGTCCTTAAGACTTCAGGCCCTGAATATTTCAAAGTTATGTGCAGATACATTTTGCTCGCTTAATTGCATGCTAAGCAAGGGTCAGTCTTTTAGTTTCTCAGTATTGAGTGGGGGGTTGGGTGTGACTATCGAAGTTCACCCGGAGTTTGCCCCACATAGTTCCTTGGGCTACCTTATCGGTACTTAGGCATTGTGGCTGAGAAAACAGTCATAGCCGCGCTTACAAAAGTCAACGCAGATAAAACGTCAAAATCCACCACCAAATCGTCGAAATTGAAGCAAATCAATCGCAAAGGATTAAATTAGTCAATCTAGCAATTCAAATAGATAGGATTCATTCGGATGGCCAAATTGCCTAATCGGTTAACTGGAGTAAGGGTCGAACGATAAGAACTTTTGTGGCTTGTTAGGTTGATTACCCCTAACCTTCTCGTGCCTCGGGTGTGCGAGACCAGCCCAACTGATCAGATCTGGTGATCTTGGGTCGTCGCTCATCGCCCAGAGCAAAGACTGTGGCACGCTTCGCAATGATTATCTGCTTGGAAATGACATGTTATTCTTTCATACTGGGTGTCATCCTGAGACCACGGAACGGCAACAGCCAGCAATAATATAGGTTTGCCTCAAATGTCTCAAGAAAGTTTCACTATTGGCTCGGCCGGCGACTTTTTGCAACCACAAGGCACCAGGCACAGACACGTTCAAGAACGTGGCCAGTAATGAGTTTTTTTTTCCACCTGCGCTTGCTACTCCTGGCCTATTAAAGGGCCGCGTCTCATGTCGACCTCGAGAGTTTCTCTTGTCATGTCGTCCAATCTGCTCTCTATCACTGTTCTATCGCACTCTGATTATCTTGTACAGTCAGACTGAACGGTCACAAACCTTGACACCATTACGGCGATTTATGGTGAACGAGATAGTCAATTCGTACCGCCACCGGACATGTCGGGGATGTTAAGAAAGAAACCACATAGTCGATCTCGGCAGGCTATCTACAGCGGGAAAAAGGGCCAGCGCTAAAATCACAGTTACACTGCACGGTTACAGCTCTGATATCTCCGTCACAACAGAATCCTGAACATTTGGTCGTGGTATCGAAGCTAGACCTGCAATGGGCACAGAATCTTACTACACGATGGCTTTAGTTATTACCCATGCTCACACGGTTCATCACAAAACGACGAGTCTTGGATGTTGGGATGCGAGTCCGGCATCAAGAGAGGAATGCACCACAGGCTATCTGCTCCTCGGTTCTGTCTCGCATCCACTGTACTGTCAAGGATGTTGGGAATCGAATGCGAAACCCCATTATAGGGACTATCCTCTTGTCTGCATATCTGCAGGCGGGATATGGTGCAGCGTTCGTCTACACCAGATGGCTCTCATCGCGAATGGTCGACATGATGAAAAGAGCGACTCGGCACGGTTACTATGATATCTTACACCTCTGTCACAACCGAAGACGCCAGACCAAACCTACACAAGCTGGCTCTCACTGCCCGAGTGCTCGTAACCATGGTGCTGGACTTAAAATGCTGTGTGTCACTGAAACTGTATTGTCATGCTCTCTGCCACAACTTCCACTGCTTTAATCTGACCCGTGTGTACGTGGTGGCGTTGAGGAGACGCATAAATGCATCCTTCCAGTGCAACATCGAAAGGAGACAATGCCGAAGAACGAGGAAACTCCAGCGATTTAGATTTAGATGATACAGAGTGTGGATTATATCTTTAGATAGAGCTGGGCTTGGGGCAAGGAATGTCTTGCGATGAGTGTATGAAGAGCTGGAACGCAGGAATGTAACAGCTGGAAGTGGATGGTAATTTTCAGGTAATCCCCGTGCAAAATGTCATTGCCACAAGTGTGACACAAGTGGAGACAAGTTCCAGTTAAGCAGAAAAAGATGAAGTCGTACAACTTTCACCGTATCTATTGAAGATGTTCAAAAAAACGAGATTTGGATAGTTAATATAAATTGTATATGGTTGGCCTCATAATATCGCAGATCAATTTAATGCGATACATGCTATATGGCGCGCGATAATTGATACGGACATTCTTTATCGCAATACGCATACGTTGGCCTGGTCGATTCGGATGATCTTGTCAGCCACCACCGAGTGATTACGTTATTGCTGGTCACACTATTTTGGGCTGGACACGTAATAGAGCCTCACAGACGAGGAGGCCCGTGGAATGATGACCACAAGGACTTAATAATGATGATTCAGAAGACTTGCCTCGACGTTTTATCCGGAGTTTATTGGCGAATAGACCAATGGAAGTCGGCGACAAAGAACGCCGGCCTTAGCGCCGGAAGTCGGAGCCAAAACTCACCGACACATGTTGCATCTGACACAGTGACAAGGCATTAATATGATCTACAAAGTTTAAGCTTCGTGTTCCCAAGTTTCTGAGTCTCGACGAAGTTTTTGGTCTCGTTTCCCACCTGAACCCTTGCTTGTCATTCATCGCTATATATTAATAAGTAGTGCATAGCAATATTCGTCTTGCTCATTTGTTAGGCGTATGGTTAAGTGCATCTCGATTGGTTAATATAGGTATAGAGCAACCAGGTTTGACAGCTTGAGTTTTGCCGCGCGCTTTAAGTTTGCACCATCGAAGTGTGTGTGTGCACTGGCCTATATCCTTATATCCTTTGTCCACGGACTCAACTAATAGATATAGCTCTTAGCTCCGCGGCTGAGCACTTTGTTCACGGTCCCAACAAGCAATTAAATATGTCAATGTTTTCTCATGATGGACTGTTGCGGATTGGTGTATTGCTTTCAAGCGTCAACGGACCATGGCAACTACTGCACCACCCTTACTCGAGAGCTCGAGTGCACTGCCGCTGTCGGTCGCCAATCACGACGCATCCTCTGCGAAAGAAGCTGTCTTTGAGAAGATGGCGCCAAACTCGACTGACTGGACTGACGCGACTGACTCGGCTGACTCGTCCGACTCGTCCGAAGCGAAGGTTGATGTTGAAGCCCAGAAACCAAAGGGACCACCTCGCGGCCCTCCTCCCATGCCACTGACGAATCTCGAGAAGGGATTAATTGGCTGGGAGAGTCCAGATGACCCAGAAAATCCAATGAACTGGGCAGTCAGGCGTAAATGGCGTAGCATATACTTCGTCGCCTTTTCGTCCTTTATGCTTCCGCTTGCATCCACACTTTTCGCTCCCGGTGTGGCTGATGTCGCAGCCGAATTTCACGAGACCAACACGACTATCCTTTCTTTGATGGTTTCCATTTTTGTTCTCGGATTTGGTTGGGGTCCTATGTTTTTCCACGCCCCTTTGAGCGAGCTGTACGGGCGGAAGTATGTCATTGCGGGATCTAACCTCTTATTTGCCATGTTCAATATCGGTTGCGCATGGGCAAATGATGTCAATACTTTCTTAGCTTGTAGGTTTCTGGGCGGACTCTTTGGTTGTGCATCAATGGTCGTCGGCGCCGGGGTTATATCTGATATGTTCAAGCGCGAGGAAATGGGCGGTATTTATCCACAAACTTTATTGATTTCGACTCACCTGAACTGACTGAGATATAGGTGCCTCCACGTTGTATGCACTCGGTCCGACCATGGTGAGAACTTTTGTCTCCGTATGTGAGATATGGCTACTGATACGGAATAGGGACCCGTATGTGAAACACCCCTAGCTTATTTACGGCGTAGCACTGTCTACGTAGCAGTCATTGCGCAACCTTTCTAGGTGTATTTCACAGCAAATATTCACAAAGCAACATAACTAGATGCAGCTACCGCAAATACGTGCGCCAGCGTAACTTGCAACAAACCCTTCCCCGGAAATCTTTCATTCACCCTCCTTACCATTCACGTGATCGCCAGCTTCTAGGCGTAACTCCGGTAAAATGCATTGACGCATTTTCTCGACTTCGCCGTGTTGGCAGGGATTGTATGTAATGCCCCGGTAAATTACGACATTATGTCCGGCACAAGTTTTACGTCTCAAATTGAGTTGGCGTGATTCCACGACCAAGTGATTCGGATTGAAGCACATGCCATTATGGCAGAGGTGCGAGACGTCATAGCTAACATTACCAAGAGTCGTTTTCAGTTCCGCAACTCGATCGTCGGCAATAATTGCCAGCTGGTGAAGGTGAGGCCTGACTCCTAATTTCTTTAGATTGACCCTTGCGTAGCCCCTATGTAGTTTCACATCCGATTCCCAGCAACCGAGCTCCGTGATGAGAGTCCGATATTTGTCAAGGAGTTCCTTTGCCATCATAGGGGTAATATGGTCAAGCGTACCAGCATCAGCATTATCGTCATTTATCGCTGTGCCTTCTGGATCAGGTGTTGACGGGGTCTCCTCACCGTTTGGCGGTGGATCTTGATGATTGTATACGGGTAAGATGCACTTGTGCAATCCATCCACACCACCGTGTACACACGGGTGGGTCGTGACTCCATGACACGCAATGATCGTCTTTCCTTTACAGCTCGCACGTTTCCTGTTGTCCGACTTGCGCTCGACAATCAAGTGCTCGGGATTAAAACACGCGTGATCGTGGCACAGATGTGATATGCAATGATATACTCTTTCTGGAGCTCCACTGCGCAGCGCCCTGTTGAGTTCGTCTCGTCGATTGTAGGCTATTAGGGCCAATTGCTGCAGCGTCCTACGCCTCTTGTGGACCTCGACTCTATATTGGCCAATGCCTTCTGGTTTCATCTTGGATAGCCAGCATCCAAGCTCGGTGGTGGTAATGTGATATTTGTCAACGACCCTCTTGGCTTTCGTTTGCGTGATCTCGTCAGATCTATCAGTAAGATCATTGACCCCTGTCTCAGTATCGGCTGCGAAAGTGTCCGATGTCGGTTCTTCGGTTTCACCGCTGGGCGATGTCTCCTCCTCCAGGTGCTGCACGGGTAGGATGCATTTGCGCATGCTACCCTTACGACTGTGAGCACAGGGATGGTATGAGAAGCCCTCGCCCACTAAGATCTTATGGCCATTGCAAGCCTTGCGTCGGCCGTTGTGCTCTCTTGATTCGACAACCAAGTGCTCTGGGTTAAAACACCTGCGGTTGTACCACAGATGCGAGATGTCGTGAGTGTATCCGCTTAAAGTCTGTTTCAGCTCGTCATGGTGACCCTGGGCAATGAGAGCTATCTGATGGAGACCAGTGCTGAAATGTCTCTCGCCATTACTGAGCATGACAAGAGCATATCCCCTATGATGCGGTCTGGAATTAGACTCCCAACATCCAAGGCTGGTTGTCCTATGGTGATATGACTTAATGATTTCGTCTGCCATGGTCTGCGTGACGTTGTCAAGGTTATGGCCAACCATTTTGATTGTCGAAAATATAATCCAAGTGCGATAGAATATTGGTAGCGGGCAAAAGGTTAGAGAGTTAACTATAGAAACTCGCCAGATCAACAGGAAGAAGTGGCACTTTTATGGGCCAAGGAGTAGCGAGTGCGGCCATGGGCGAGACTCGTGTAACTTAACCTTGTCAGCGTGTCAGAGGCAAGTTCGTGGTTGCACGAAGCCCCGGGCGGTGACGTTGGAGACCAGTCAACGAGGCCTGACTGCTGCCGTCCTTCGTCATCGGGCACCCGCAAATGGCGCCCGGGTGAAATGGCATGTTCCGTCTCTAAACTGAGTAATTACCTAGGCGCGCATAATTGAGCGCAGGTGAGTTGTTTAGTATCTTGCATCTCGACATGTCGGATACGACCCCGACAAGGATTGACATTCGTCCCCAGAGAACAAACCGCTCCCCTGAGCCGCACTTTGCGTGGTACGGGGCAAGAACCGACCAAATTTTTGACCACATTACTAAAAACATCACATCACCGCACCACTTGGATATCCTCCCAGGAACTATATCAGACGATAGATTGCCCATTTAAAAATACACTTTGCTAGTTTACATATTTGACGAAATGCAAAACCCTCCGAGATTTGCTACATTTGCTGGGCCCATTTTAGTATGGGGCCCAGCAAAAATTGGGTAAATATGCGTCTATAGTTTACATATTTATGCCATTATGGCTGACATTCTGTCGGCAGCATGCATTGCATTGCTCACACACACACACACTCACACAGACACGACAGACAGGTGGCGCGTGCCAGGGCTGGCCCATGCTAACCACTCTCATAGGGGCAGAAAAACGCATGTGCTTTAGGTCCTATAATAGGAGGGTTTATGGCCGAACGGGCTGGCTGGCGATGGACTTTCAGATTGCTGCTTATCCTAGGTGCTTGCATGGCAGTCCTATTTGTCGTGTTCGTCGACGAGTCGAATGCGCCTGCAATTATTCGCCGGAAAACCGCGAAGAAACGCAAAGAACTCGGCCGCCCTGACTTGAAATCTGCTTTTGACGAATTCAACACCCGATCTCCTGGTCAGATCTTCTGGCATGGTATCTCTCGTCCGCTAATCTTACTTGCCACAAGCCCGCCGGTAATGTTTTTGGGCCTCTACATGGCTATCGCATTCGCCTACATGTATATCTTTCTCACCACCGTCAGTGGTGTCTTTGTGGATAATTATCACTTCAGCACCGGCACTGCAGGCCTGTCATACCTTGGTATTGGGACCGGTCTTATCGCCGGTCTGCTTATTGTCGGATCAACGAACGATAGGCTAGTCGAGCATCTTACCAAAAAGAACAATGGTGTTCGTTTACCTGAATTTCGATTACGCCCACTATTTATCAGCTGCCTATTCTATCCTGTTGCGATGTTGTGGTATGGATGGGCTGTCACGAGACACGCCCACTGGTTTGCTGTTGTGGCCTCTATGTTCCCCCTTGGGTTTGCCATGATTGCGACTATGTTACCGATTCAGACCTACCTAGTTGAAGTCTACGGCCGGTACGGTTTAGCAGCCGGTGCTATGGCAGCAGGAAACTGTTTACGTATGACTGCCGGTGCGTTCTTTCCATTGGTTGCACCAACTCTATTCCACAATCTTGGCTACTCATGGGGTTCGACCTTACTCGGCCTTCTCGCGCTAGTCCTGTTAACAGGCATGGCTATAACTTTTATTTTCTTTGGTCGTCAATTACGCGAGCGGTTCCCACCCAAAGTTTGAAACATTACTTGTGTAGTTGTTTGTTGATTTCGTTATCTTACTCCAGCATCTGCATGTATCGCATTACCCCATTTTTTAGACGTGTTTTTTAATTGCGAGCTCCCTATTTTCTTGACTGATTCCGCCCTATGAACGATGCAGTCGTTGACCCCCAAAAATTTGTTACAAGAGTAACTCACGCTCTGACGAGTTTGCGCTTGTTCAGTATGAGATAAGCTCTAATTGCGTCTGTTTACATCAACGTTTAATTACTGCGTAAACTAAAAAAAAAATTGCTTAATGTGCCAGTAAAAGCGTCATTATGCGACTAAGGATACTCTCCAGGCTTAGATCCAAAGTATCCAATCGCAGGCAGTTCTAATTGTACCTGATTTTCGACGCCACCGTCGATGCCCGCATGCGACACTGTGTTACCCCACCATCGTAAATTCTTGGCATGATAATCCACGGCGAAGAAAATAATAATAGCAGAGAAAGCAATACCGGCATCCATAGCAGACGATAAGACGTAGTTGTACTTTTCCCACCAGGCGAGATAACGGCGCCTAACAAAGAACATGAAGAAAATTGACAAGTAGAACCCGCCGGTGAGATAAGAAAGATTATATGGCGCCCAATTAGACATGCCACCAATGACAAGAACAGGGTTCACGTATCGGAAGTACTTTGGCAAATATCTCTTGCCGAACCAGAATGGGATAATAGCACACGCGCCAATGAGAAAGCACCATTGCAGAATCGGATAGAAGCCATTGAACATGCGCCTTGGACCAATAATTCCCCTATAGACGCGGAATAGTATGTTTGAGGTCCGGGGCAAGTAAATTTCTGGGTGTTGAGTGGGTTGCAGAGGTCAGGAATGTTACCAATCTGCCAATTGACAACTCCAATTGACACGATAGCTTGTATCAAACTCGTGAGAATTTGGCCTCTAAACACGGCACGCGCTGGGATTTTTGGGAGCTCCGTTTACACTTTTAAATGGAGCCCTCATCTGCGCCTGAAACCCAGAGCCATAGATGGGACCTCCATTAGAAGGCAAATGGCCCCACTTAAATGGAGCTCCCATTTAAAAAAGTAAATAAGGGCTAACTCGCACACAGGACGCCAAGCTCTACGTACGTTTCAATCCAACCTGCTGCTGTTTTTACCGGTCACGCTCAGAAGAACGAGCCCTGGAAACCTAAGTTTCCAGTTGGCACATCGCGTGGTTTGCTATCTAACAAAGAGGTAACTTTTCGTCTCCAAATAATGGCTAGTTTGCTAACTGCCGCCAGTGAGGATGATGTCCATAACTTACTCTACAGAGGCTACCACGCGTCCCACTTGTGTCATCAACAAAGCTGCATCAATCCAGATCACCTGGTCGTTGAAACACAACAGGTTAATTAATGCCGCAAGATATGCTCGCGCAAAGTCAATATAAAGACGTCAGTTAACGGTCGAGACTATTTTCTAAAAGCGGAAGAATGCCCGCATTCCCCGCCGTGCATCATTAGACTCGAAGTTCGCGCGGCTATCGAATTATAGACTCATGTTCACGCGCGCGATAGGGGCAACAGAAAATGTCGGTACAGAATTATGCCGTCAAAGTTGATATTTTTTTACTTGGGCTTCTGAAGCGTTCATGTTGCTAAGGGACAACGGTCGCTGGTTATGTTAGTGCTTGTACTTTATTGCTTGGGGTGCGTTAAAAATGCGTCGTGGGCAACCTTCTGGTCGCTGATATAGCTCTCCGCACGACCGTCAATATTGTATTCGTATGCCTTTCAAGGCAGACCCGTTACCTGGGAACATATAGCCGGAAATCAATTCGCACAAGACGTTTAAGCCGAAACCGTATCCAGTCATTGACTGGATTATGCCAATGGGAATAAGGAAAACAAAGTTGATGAGTATAATAATAACCGGGCCCCACACATGATTCAGGTTAGCGACAATCCAGCCAGCCAGCCACATATATTGCTGCCAATTTCACTCACCGGCGTGTTTGTAGGATAAACCGTAAGACAAACCACACACAGGACGAATGAAATGACGAGGACTATAAGAAATAACCAGTCAGGAACTTCCTTATGCTTGCGCATCATGCGCGAGAACGGATCATCGAATCGATCGTAGTTCGAGCGCTGACGGTTTTTCAAGTCGGTAACAAATTCCTTCAGATTAACCACAATAGTTCGTCCTTCATTAATAAATGCCCACAAGATTGACGCCGGATAAAAGCAAAAGTTCACGCCGTAGACCATCAGGTCACCGGCAGAGTAGAACGGGGGCGAATACTGCTGATATTTCTTCTCGTCCAAAAGTCCGTTGGTGAGAATTTCCGTGACGGCGTACGCCTTATTAGTATTAGCTCGCAACGCATTTGTGTTCAACGGGAGGTAGGCCGTATATTTGTAATTGGACTTCTATACGCCAAGAACGATGAAAGCGCTGATAAAGGTGCCGATATATTGGTTCACAAGTGAATAAAAAGGTGTGACCAACGGAGCAGTCAATGAGGCCGCCACATTCCAGTCGAACGTCGGCCACGGATTAAGTCCTAGTCCCAAGACAGTGCCGGTAATCAAAGCCAAATTGAAATTATTAGGAGCAATCCAAGTAATCCAATTAAACGTGCTTAGGGCCTGGAATAAATAATTCGGGAACCAAAAGTAGAGAAAAGATGCTGTGCAGCAAACCAAGAAGAACCAGTATCGAGATATAGTCCATCCGTGTATATTTTCCGGCCTGTCTGGTTTCAGTAGTGCACGACTCAAGGCAATAGATGGCAAGATCGTCGGCCACAATGCTAAAAATTAATAAACAATTAGTTATTTCCTGGTACACGTTTAAAAATAAAACATGAAGATAAGGTCCAAATATAAACTTAATGAAAATTGACTAACCCTTTGTTGGATATACAACCCATCTTCGAAGAACACCAGCAAACCCGAATCCAAGGAACTGTGTTGAAAGAATAAGAAGGAACTGGTACCGGGGAGTAGCCCAAGTGTTTCCATAATACATGGGAAGTTTTTGGACAATAATATTGTACAAGGCGACATAGGCACCTCCGACTGCCACGTTAATCATAATAGTAGCCAACATCTTCTTAAAAGTCCACGGACCGGGGTTAATGGAGTACCGCTTGCCTCGGATTGTGAAGCCCCAGTCGGGAAGAAGTTCTAAAAGACGACCGCAAGGATAGAGGAACAACTGGATGACAGTAGATCCAAGCGAAATTGACGGTTGGCGCGGACTAAAAAATTGCCGAATTCCGGCGCCGATAATTGTCCAGATAATTGCCAGAAGATAGACACGCATCGTCTCAACCATACATCTTCGTCGTACGGGTCAGTAACCGAGCGAACCTCAGGATAAGGTGAGTACTCCGTGCAATGTTCGTAGTTGCTCTCATCTCTCTGCTAGATCTTCACAGGATGTTAGAAAGACGGTGCCAAATTTTGTCAACAAACTTTCGGATAGTTAACCCTGAGGTTCCGCAGAACGTCAAAGTGTGGCCCGTTGCCGGCACGGCCCAACCGCCGGGGTCCGTGAACTATCCCAACGTAGCTGGTGCACGGAAGGCTAGCTAGCGGCTTCGCGACCCATTTTGGCGTGCATTAGGCGGTCATCGTTCAAAAGCAAGCGGCAAAAGAGTCTTACTAGGACAGGACGTGATAAGATATCGCCGGGGTTTAATTGCCTCGTATATCTACTCTCCGGCCAGAAAAGGTCATGGCGAACGTTTCGCCAGTTTATCGCCATATGGTCTAACGATACGATACCGCAAAGAGCCAGGGCGAGACTAATGCAGTGACCAATCGAACGCTATATATTTTATTCTGGCTTCCTTTTGCGCTTTCCATGAACAATCCAATAAGCAGGTCGAAACAACAACATATATCAGACAAGCGTCACGACAGATAGAGTAATACAGACTACTGTCGAAACTAAAGGCATCCGTATAGTGCTACATAAGTAAAACGAATTAAGATAACTTAGTTTATTGCCTTTACGTAATCCACTGGAGGCTGAAGAATATTGAGCTAAATTTTAACCAGAAATGGTTAAGAGTCAATTTGGCCGGCGATATGAAACGATATTCGCCCAGCACATCGCCTATCGTGTCGCCTTACGCCAATTCCTTTTCTGGCGATATCGTATCGTCGAAGATACGATATGGCGATATCTAGGCGATAATATCGTGTCCCGCTTGCTCCTACAACAATATGACTAAATCGTTGAACATTAATGACTCCACAGACCCGATCCATCGCCCCTCCTGGCCTCGTTACCGTATAGCAAGTCCAATATGCCATTGGAGTATGCCCATGCAAAACTAAAAGCCAAAGATTAAAACTAACTTGTAGCGTGGCGCTACTGTCTGTGCCCGATGGCATTGGTGCGGCCAGCCGTGGCGTAATAAAAGATTTACCGCGCAAGAACAGGCCGGAACAAATCTTAGCTTGCTTACATGCAGTCGCTGGCTCGCTGCAACTGAAAACAGAATTTTCAAGACACCCTGATAAGCCCAAGGGTGCCAACGAGGGTGCGTATGGTTATCGCGTCATACATAGTTTGGTTATCACAATTTCTCAATCCGTACGAAGGCTGCTCACCGTTACAGGACAGGATGGGGCCCAGCGGCTTAAATTCCATTTGGCAGTCCGGTGATATGTCAGTACAGTGGTTCAGCTTTCTGTGAATTGTCTTGCTATGGCTCTAAGGAATTCACTTCTTCTGCGGTGATATAAAATATAGTAAAATGTGATCTCGTTAGTGTGGGAGTTACGAGACGACCCCTGAAAGAGGGTGATGCTAAAATTTCAAAGCGTGGCGACTATCAGCTGTTCTCCGATCGAGGCAGATAATTGTATAAGCAAAAGAGTCGAGACTTGTGATGGCCGACCAGGTCGAGAAGCTAAATCCGTCCAAACTGGGTACCAAACAATAGTAAGCCGATCGTAAATGTCAGGTTCGATCATTCCCACAGTCACTCTGACCTGTCAATTTGTTTAGCTGGGATGAATTCTACGCTCTTGAACAGCAAAATTTCGATGAAAACTCGGACGATGAAGGAGAAGTCTGGTTCGCGGACGCCGATGCCGAAGACAAGATCATCGACTTTATTATCGACCATACTGCATCTGCTGAAGAGAACCTCAACGACGACCTCCCATTCTCCCGGATTTCAACATCTGCAATTGATCTTGGTACTGGCAATGGACATTTACTATTTAGGCTAAGATCCGAAGCCGGGTTTATGGGCAATCTATGCGGTATCGATTATTCAGAGACGTCGGTCGCTTTTGCTAGGCGCCTATTGGCCAAAAAAACTGAAGAGCAACAACTTGACAACCTTGAAAATAATATGACGTTCGAGCATGTCGACTTCCTGAAGTTCCCCGAAGACAAGGAAAACGAGTCCTGGGATCTTGTGTTGGACAAAGGTACTCTCGACGCAATCGCTCTCAATGGCGATATCATTAGAGATGACATGCGTGGCGTCGATCTCTTTCCAACAATTGTACGAGATCGTCTTGTACGTGTGGGTGGCATAATATTGATTACTAGTTGTAATTTCACGGAAGAGGAATTGGTGAAGTTATTTAATATCGAAGGTATGTGTTTTCTCATGTCACAACCTAAGTCTGTTAACGGAGAAATAGGATTAAAAGTTTGGAAAACCATAAAATATCGGGTCTACGAATTCGGAGGCGTCAAAGGTCAATCTATTTCCAGCGTAGCTTTCAGACGGACAAAATAACACCAAATCGTGGCCAGGCCTGCAATTCCAATGTATATCGGTCGGGCCTTTTATGTATTTTAACCCCAATAGCAAAACAGTTAAAATCATTAAGCAAATCATACAACGAAGCCTAGCTGAAACCTTCAACACAGAATTACATTGTTTGTTGTAAAACTCAGCTCATTTAAGCCTTCTTAGAAAACTCAACGCGCAAAATCAAGTTCTCGAAACCACGACCGTTCATCCGCTCACACGCTCTAGTAGCGCTATTGACATCATAGTAGCTGATAAATGCGTAACCTTTCGACCTATTCGTCTCTCTCTCCTTCGCCAAATATAACCTCTGGATACGACCAAATCTTTCAAACAAACGGCCTAGATCATCTTCGGTAACATCTTCGCCGATATTCGAAACACGTATTGTAGCACTGTCATCCCGGTCTCTGTAGCTCGACATCTTCTCCCCATCACCACGGCCACCAGCAGCGGCACCGCGACGGAGATGGGGCGGCACGTATGCTGACTTCGTAGGACCGGTCGAAGCCGCAGGGGCTGTCGATGGTTCTGGCGTTGCAGTTCGTGGAGTAGAAACATTTGATTCGGCGGCAACATCCGCAGTAGGGAGTCGGTCCTTGTAGGGACATCTGCTGGTGAAATGCTCGCCACCGCACGTCCGACAGGTGATGGCTTTGACTTTAATAGCTTCGGCCTTGCTGACCTCGACCTTCTCCTCCTTTGACTCCTAAAAATTCAGTTAGGCTCCATCAAAAAATTACGCTTCGGAACAATTGCGTGGCTAACCTTCCAACCAACAATGAGTTTAAGTGGAGTATTTTCCCCAACACTAGTAGTTTTGACGTCCGGACCAGGTCGCGATCCCCGCTCGAGGCCGAACTTCGCCCACCGCTTGCGCTCCGCAACTGCCGGATTAACGCGCTCTTTGACAACAGTCGTCTTTATCCTCTGAATGGCTTTCACTTTCTTTCCAGTCTCCGGGTTAACACGATATGTAATTACGGTTTTGGTGCCGTCAGGGTTGTTCGTCACGAGAGGTGCGGGAAATCCACTATCATCGTCGTCGTCCGCCCAGTTAGTGGTGGATGGTTTCCTTTCCAGACAAAATCAGCAAATTAATATTCCATCCAGCAGAGATTCACTTACGACGCAAGATCGGGCATTGTGACTATTTCAACGATAATGCAACTGATGGCGCGTTTAGAGTTAAAGAGAAGGCAATAAAAATTTGATACAACTTCCTGATGCCACACCTATAGCATGAGGTTAGGGTTCCTGATGCCACAGTCAAAGCGCCTCAGAACGACCCTAACCCAATATTGACCTTACGAACAACGCACCTGCAGTGCTCACCAAGACTTCTCGTATAACTCTCATTCTTGAGGGGGCGAAGCACAAGGTCAGTGATGGAACCGATTCCGTCGATGGTAGTGCGGACACTGCAGATTCCCAGTGTCCAATCTGGGCATCAAACATCTGCGCTGCATAACAGAATCGCCGCCGATATTCGGCGAGATAAAGTCAACTTTTCCATGACAAACGAACAGCGTCGGCGGTTATGTACATATGCGGACGAACATCCCGAGGCAAACCAGCGACAGCTAATCGAGTGGTTTCGAGGGCAATTTAATGTTGCACCATCGCAAGCTGCGATTTCAAGATGCTTAAAACGCAAGAGTGACATTCTGCATTCAAGCAATCGCGATCCCAACCTCAAAAGGCTCAAAAAGGTTACCTTTCCGCTTATGGAAGATGCTTTGTCTAAATGGTACACTGAGTACAAGCGGCTGGTCCCCATAGACGGAAATGTACTCAAGCAGCAAGGATCGTATTTTCTGAAGGTAGCGTGTGGTGTGGTGGTGCAAGTTTGTGTCGAATTATGACAGCGATCTAATCCATGTAGACTCTCTACCCCCATGCAGGCGAAAATTCATTTCACTTCTCAGATGGATGGCTGGCACGGTTCAAATCTCGGCATAATATAAAGAGCGATCGATTAACCAGTCCAGAGAGTCCAGTTTGTCGTCTCCGTTCACTACAGGAGCAGCTGCCTGCCGTCCGGTCACGAATATCGCAGTACGACCAAAAGGACGTTTTTTGTATGGATGAGACCGGGTTGTTCTATCAAACTATTGGGAACGGGCTCCTCACTACACGATTCACTAGTATCAGCGGTGGTGCGCAAGAAAAGCATCCTAGCGCCTATCCTGGAATTCTGAAGGACAAATTTACACTGACCGTTTGCACCAATGCCGATGGCAGCGAGAAAATGCCGTGCTGGGTTATAGGCAAATGGGCTAGTCCCAATTCTTTTATCAATGTCGAAATTTCCGATCTCGGGATATCGTATGTTTTTGAACAGAACGCGAAAATGAGCGCTCCCTTGTTCAAAGATTATCTTATATGGTTTGATAACCAGATGACTGGGCGTCGTGTATTGTTGCTAGTAGACTACAGTGATGCGCATATCGCGTTTAATGGACGCCTATTGAATACGGAATTATTGGTCCTACCGCCAAGTACGGCGACCTTTGGGTTGCATCCTTGCGACTGTGGCATTACGCGGATGCTGAAGGGCTTCTATAGGCGGCGGTTCACTGAGATCATGCTCGCGAGAATTGAACGAGGAGACAACAGAATGTTTCTGAGCGTATTGGAAGCCATGAATGTATTGGTTCAAGCCTGGACAGAAGACGTGACTAGGAACTCGATTGTTGATTGTTTTCTCAGTTGCCAACTTTTTGCAGAAAATGGCAATAAAGTTTCCGGCGTAGCATCACCGGCTTTTGGTCACCAATTGCGACATTTAGGAGGGTATGTTCCACTCACGAACGCGCAACATGTAAACGCGTCACTCCCGCCAGAACATCTGCACAACCAGCAGCAGGAGGAGGCTCCTCGATTTGATCCGTCATACGGTGTGACGCCTAATGATCTGTATCAAGTCAATTCACGATCCCCACCCCATTCTTCGCATCGCTCTGGTATGAATTACGACGATGTTCTACAACAACTGCTTAATGGGACAGGCGAAGATATATTTTCAGTGCCGTCCATCGAAGAAATTGTTGAGGAAATACAAGAAGAAGCCGCTAAGCTTAGTGGTTGCAGATTGGCGTCGGAGAGCAAGCTGGTCCAGCAGCCTGGATATTCCACCTCAGCGCAGCTGTATCAGTATAAGCCATTGGATCAGCGAGAAGGAATAGGCAGTGTAATGCTGTTAGCAGCTGCAGAACGGAATGGTTCGGGTACCAACCGGGATATTCGGCTCAATAACACAACTACATATAATGATTCTAACGCCGTCACCGAAATTGAAGCCCTGGCTGCGATCGATACTCTAGAACGTTACTGGATGAACAGAAACCCGCAATTGTCACGTCTCTCGCTGCCTGGCCAACGCCATGAGATTTTGACCAAGCGGATAGTGCTTAAGCCTGCAACAATAGAGAAGGCATTTGGATAATAGTACTGGTTTTGTGGTGATAAGGTCGGCGTTTTTGGGTATGTTGCTGACAGGTGTTTTGAGGTCATAAAATTGTCGATGTTTCTTGTTTCGTATACTAACCGCATTTCCAACATGATTAATGCACATTGTTTTGTAATGAGCTAATGCAATTCATAAGCTTAACAGATACAAATTTACATATTCCCGCCGAGTTCTCTCCCAACATAGCAACGGTTATCCTAACCCGCAGAGGCATGTCTTGACCCTGAAAACCGTTTAGACCCTTAAACTCTTTGGTATATAGTCCAAACAAAATTCAGCATTAGTTAGTTATTCAATAAATGTCGATTTACAATTGCACCTGGAAAATGAATTCATCGGGGCAATGGTTCCCCGCAAAATTTGGACGTAAATGAGACAAACCGCGCTGAAGGGTTAGGGTAAATGTTGGGACATATGGCGAGTTGTAGTCAACGTTAACAGTCCACAAACCGTTACTTACCGTTCTCTGATAAGTTGATGAATCAAATAAAAGCATCTTTATTGCGAGTAAAATATCTGTCCCGATTATCAGAGCTATTTGGGTCTGCCTTCCAATCCTCATCAGAGCGTCTAAATTCCTGTCAGATTACCGAAGAGCCAGATCTGTACAAAATTGGGGGTTTCCACCGTGTTTCTCTTGGCGACACGTTCGACTCTGGTAAATACGCTGTACTACGGAAACTCGGCTACGGACAGTATTCCACTGTCTGGCTAGCTAGAGATTCTAAGTAAGTAATGGTTTCCACACTTACAGTACAATAGGCTTACGTACAATGCAGGGAGCAGAGGTATGTAGCTCTAAAAATGCTGAGAGCTGATTGTTACGGTGGCCACCATGACATTTTTGAGCGAGAAATCCTTTCGTCCGAAATCTCTGGGAACAGCAACCACGAAGGCCGCCATTATGTATCACATCTTCTGGATGGATTCCAGCACGAAGGACCAAATGGAAAGCATGTATGCTTTGTCTTCGATGTCCTAGGACACCATCTAGACTTTCAAAGCGCCAAGTATGAAGATGGAAAGCTGCCCGTCAAGGCGGTGAAAGTAATTGCACGGCAGCTCCTACTGGGGTTGGACTTCCTCCACAGAGAGTGTGGAATCATCCATACCGGTATGGCAATGGCAATGACAACAACCTGCTTATTGTTACGATGCTGACTCCTCGTCTCCTCGGACAGACCTAAAGCCAACCAATATACTTTTAGAACTGCAAAGTCCGGATGAGGCGATTTCCAGGTACCTGTCGGAAGTTCCTCCGCGGACAGGTCATCACGTTGGGGCTGCAGTGCCGCTTCGAGAAGTTATCACAACACCTCTACTCTCAGAAATGAACGAACCTCACCTCAGAATAATCGACTTTGGTGTAGGTATGTCGATCACTTTGTTTTGTCTTCGTCCGTGGAGACTTATCTCGCTATAGCGTCTTGGAGAGACAATCGTCTTTCAGATCTAGTTCAATCGCCAGCTCTGCGAGCACCCGAAGTCACGATTGGCGCTCCTTGGAACGGTGCGGTTGATATATGGAGCCTTGGATGCCTTGTGAGTACCTACGAGAACTGTTAAGATGTGAATCATGCTGGTTATTTCTAACGTAGTTCTGGATACCATAGATCGTGGAGTTTGTTCAAGGATTAGTTCTTTTCTCCGGCGAAGCATCAAGGAATGGAACGTGGACGGCTGATGATGACCGTCTAGCAAGGATCATTGAGATCCTTGGTCCATTCCCACTTCAGCTTCTTAAAAGGGGAAAGCGCACTACAAACTTCTTTGGCGAAAAAGGTAAACCTCTATTGAGAACGTGAATATTCATTAAGTATATCTTATACCTAATGCGGCTGGACTCCAGGAAATCTTCTTCGAATTCCGAACCTTGAAACCTACGAGCCTTGAAAGGCTTATAAACGGCACGACAAAACCTTTCCTAAAGCCGACCGATATGCCGGATGCTGAAGTCCCGATCTTCATCGATTTTCTTCGAGGCATGCTTGCCATTGATCCGGAGCGTCGAAAGTCGGCTGCTGATTTGCTGCAACATGGATGGATAAATCTATAAAGAAGAGTCAAGCGTTACGAGGTGTCGTCATTGTTGCGGTGCCCAAGCTTTGAAGTTTGAACAACAGATCGCAAATGATAGCGGTCGGTCAAACCCTGGACCTTTTTGGATGACGTCTCTTCTCCGGTCCTCGTCTATTGAGACTTCATTAGCTTGATGCAAGAGCTAGGGACTAAACTAGCGGATGCGCGTGAATATTGAATTCTGGAGGAAGTGTCATCTCATATGTCTTCATTATCACTTCGTTGGAAGTGAGTATGAGCATCATGTAGACTACACTGAAAGTGTTTCCTCTTCAAAACAAGACGCAAGAGGTGCCGTGGCTGCCCTCAGAAGGTAATCTCAGGCAGTGCGTCTACACTGTGGTGATAAGTTCGGCGTTTTTGGGTATGGTATTTTGACAGGTGTTTTGTGGTCAGTTGGTCACAGCATTTTTCAATGTTTATCATTTTGTGTGCGTTTCAAGATAGTTGATTCTAGTATACATATTTTGTAATGAGGTAATGCAATTCCCATACACTTAATAGATATAAAATACGTACTCCAGTCATTGCCCAATACGCGATTCCGCAGCCATACAAACTTCCAGGCGCGCACATAAACTAAGCAGTACAACAGTTTCTGTAGCGGCATAGTAATTAAGGGCATCCATCAAAATCTTTAAGTGGTGCTCAAAGTTCTGCTCGTATTGTGATAATATGCTCTCCAACTTCTTAACCTTTTCCGAGGCACCGGAATCACCATCCGCAGAGTCGCTGTCAATATGGGTAAGCGTCTTGGAGAGCTGCGTAGTGTAGACTGCGAATAGTTGGCAAGCAGACATAAGCTTCGCCATAACCTAGAGAACATTCAGTAATTGCGAAATGAACCATAGCATAAGGCATACCCGTAAAAGTTTCGAATTTGTGAGCATGCACTCCTTTAAGCACGTGTCTAAGAAATCGACATGATTCTGCATGAGTACGTCGACCGTGTTAACATCTGATATGCCAGCCATCAACGTGCACCAGTTTGGTTCCACAACTTCCGTAGTGGAGAAGTAGAGCACTTGCTGAATGAACACTAGCATCTTCGCTCGCAAATTCCACGCTTTCAATTTCCACTTTTGCAAATGCACGTTTCTACTACGATTAGTCCAACCAGTTGCCTTTGCATGATCCAACCATGCGACCCCTAGAAGCTGTTCGATGTGCTTCAACGCGACGAGATGCCTGAACAAAAGTTGGTATCGGAGTATTGTCTTTCTAGAAATCACAAGAGAAAGTGGAAAGGGGATCTTGAAATCAAACTGCAACGCCTGAATTCCAGTAATTGGCTTCTTGTCATCTCTCTCCGCGGACTTGTCAGACACTGGAGGAGTAGTTGAAACTTGCATCCCGTCAATATCACTGGGATCCAGTCCACTCACACTAACGATTCGCATTAGCCAATCGGTCAGTCCTACTTCGTTCAGCTGAACCGATATGTCCTCTTTAAAGGGATCAGTTGCTGTAATACTGCCCGGTTGTCTCAGAGCCAAGTCGAGTAGAGACTGAAGTTTTGCTGTGGAGACGTTCTTTGCAGGCTTTCGCAACTCGTGCGATGCAACATCCATAAAATTAGTGAAAAAGTCGGCCTGATCTAAAAAGAAATAGTGTTTCAATGAAGTCAGACGTTCAGACAACTTATGAGTGTTGATAAGTAGAGACAGGAGATACTCGTTTGCATGTGCATAGGCGGCATTAATATTAGATAGCAGTCTAGGATCATCAATCGTTACCGGTAAGTCCTTTATTTCGTTGCAAACATCGACGCCACCGCATTCGCGAACTACATTCAAGAACTTTCCCGCTAATAGAATCTTATCGCACGTCCTAGAGTCTCCGATCTGCGGCGGAAGATCGTCTTTCCGTAGAGTGTACCGTTTCTCCCAGTACTCATCTGTATAGTCCTCGTCCAGACGATCCCTGCGGATACTCTTCTGCTCTTTGATTAAAAATTCATTAAAAGGATCTGCTATTATGCCACGATGTAGCCACATGTTTAGCATCTTCATGTATGGCAGGGAGGCTTCCCTCACGAGGTAGCTAAGAAGGTCACGTAAGGCCGGATCCCCGGAGACCGAATAAAGCCTATCTGTAAGCAGCTTTATGACACCTCCGCCTTTTGTAACCATTGACGTAGTCTTTGAGATCCCAATGTTATTCAGAGCGTTGAGATTGCCATCGTTCGCTTTCAGAGTTTCCATGATTTTGTCAAAGTCCGTACCCAATTCATCCATACTGTCTGTTGCTGGTTCTTCTTTACGGCTTATCTGTTGCGCAATATAATTTAGCTCGGATAGCTTCCTCGCCATGTCCATAGTCTCAATATGGAATTCATTTAAGGTAAAAGATGCGGCTGTAAGCATTTTGTACTCCATGTCAGTCATCAGCGCCAGGTACTCTTTCATAATATTTCGCATCGCAGCACATAGCGCATGGTTGACGACTCCATATTCAGTTCTGCTCTGTATTTCAATAAATGCTTCGACGCTCGATCGGTGAGTTGCAACTTTAAGTAATATTTTGGTCAAATCGCGAAGACTTGGATCGAGACCTTTGGCCAGGCGAAATTCAGGTCCCGACAATCTGTCAGTTTCGTCTGACGGATTATAACGCTCGTGAAATCGAATATATTGACCTTCGGAACCCTAAAGATCATTAACTAGTTCCAGACAAAAGGGACGAATGGCGTACCATCAAAACGTAGAGAAGATCCTCCATAATGATCGCATGTTGGACATCTGGTCCCATTCTCTCCAACAACGGGGGTCTTTTTGGACCGTGCACGGCATATGATAACGGCGGAGAACTTACTCTCAACGCAAGAGGCGACACAGCAGTTGAGAGTAAAGTCACTTCAGTATTTAAACCTGGCGCATAATTAGACGATGCAAATACGAATCTCAAAGCTAAATCGTACCCGTCTTTGACTGTTGAGATGTAGCACTCGCCGCACTACCACTGTCTGCGCTAGTCGCCCTTACAGGTTCTGGTTGCTGTTTCTCTGGGTGTGCTCTGACCGGGGACCTCTCTGAAAGTCGCGTAGAACTTGATCGGCTCTATTAGAGTCAGTGTGATACGTGCCTCACCTCTAAATTGATCCAACACGTACAACCATTTTATCAGTCTCCGAAATTCTTATCTGCTGATCGAGCGCCGTTATAGACTTCTCCAACTTAGACCGATGATGGTGCTGTGACAATGTGTTGACAACGCGATCCGTCTGCGACAAAACCTCTCTTGACGACACCGCTCGCCGATGCGTACCATTTTCTTTGGTTTGACTTGTCATTACATCAACACCGACACGTGCAACAATGGGTTAAATCGGTGTAGCCATTCACAACAAATGTAAAGCAGCGTATGCTGAGTTCGCGTTCGAGCTTCACGTAAACAAACTGCCGTGAGACGAGCTCGCGGCGTCTCGTGTCAGCGTACCTGTCATCACGGTACGCGGCTTAGCTCTGGTTCTAGATTTTCGATTCAAATCATTCATTTTAGACAAATCAGCATCGAACATTCTGCATTCATTGCATTTATCTTTCAATTATTCATACTATAGAAATAGTAAAAGATATGTTTCTGACTCGAAGTGAGTACGATCGCGGCGTGAGCACTTTCTCACCGGAAGGGCGACTTTTCCAGGTTGAATACGCTATTGAGGCTATCAAGGCATGTTATATCTTCTCGATCCTTAGAATATATTCAATGATGAGCGTTTGGGTTTTATTTACTAGAATGGAGTCGAGAAATGCAGGGTTGGCAAGACTGTAGACTAATCGCATTCGTCCAGCTCGGATCCACTGCGATTGGAGTTGCGACTTCAGAAGGGGTCGTTCTCGGTGTCGAGAAACGTGCAACATCGGTCCTCCTGGAATCCTCCTCAATTGAAAAGATTGTCGAAATCGATAGTCATCTCGGTGCGGCAATGAGTGGACTTACAGCTGACGCGCGGACGATGATTGATCATGCTCGAGTCGAAACACAGGTAACTTCACGTCTCGGGAGATATTACTGTTGAATCCTGGTGACATTAGTAGAATCACGCTTTACATTTCAACGAGCCTATCAAAGTGGAGTCAGTAACACAGGCGGTGTGCGATCTGGCCCTACGTTTCGGTGAAGGTGCTGATGGAGAGGAGCGGGTCATGTCTCGGCCATTCGGGGTTGCACTTTTGATAGCAGGTATTGACGAAAACGGGCCGCAATTATATCATGCAGATCCATCCGGAACGTTCTACAGATATGATGCAAAGGCAATAGGAAGTGGTAGTGAGGGTGCACAGGCAGAGTTACAGAATCAATATCATACTGTATGTTGTTCTGGAATTGTATTGCTGCTATTACTAACAGAATGCAGTCACTCACATTGACTGAAGCCGAACAACTTGTTCTGAAAACGTTGAAGCAAGTCATGGAAGAGAAATTGGACGCCAAGAATGTACAGCTCGCCAGTGTTACCAAGGAGCGGAACTTTAGAATATACGGTGATGATGAGATGAAAGTTGTTGTGGAGCGGCTCGAAGGCAGTGAAGCCCAGCCTGCAATGTCATAAGTAGTGTCTAATATAAGCCGACGAGTAGTAAGTATTATCATCGATTGAAAATATCGAATAAGTGGAATGACGTTGCACGGATTGTAGTAGTACAGGATTATAAATTTTACATAACCTTAAGTCGACTATCATTACTTTCCAAGTTCGTTAGTCTCTTGTTCTAGGTCTATTTCGTCCTTCTTGGCGGAGCAGGTGAGGAGTGGGACAACGGAGAAGGCACGTACGCCGTAGTTGCACCGTCAGTAGTCGATGTTTTACCCAAATCACCACTTCCACTATGTGTTCCGTACAACGGCCTGTCCCGGTGCCCAGATGACTGCGTTGTACGATGGTTCATGGGAGACCGCCTATATGGACTGGGGGAAAAACTCTGCGGGCTACTCATCGCGCTTGAAAATGCCGGAGAGGGCCGCGAACGAATATCTCGTGTCACAAATTGCCGGTCCAAGGCAGGCGAGTAGGACTCCGCCGACCCATCGGTACCAACAGCCACATCGCGTCTTACAACACTCATCTTTGGCCGTACAACTTTTTTTTCGTACTCCTCAAACATTTCTCCAAATACAAGTAACTTGTCGACTACTTGCTGAAGAAAACTCGTTGTGAGAAGGTAAGTCTGCCCTGAAATCAATAAGCAGACAACTATATTGCGTATTAGCGTGCTGTACGTTGTATTGAACAAAATCATGGTATGCAGTGGTGAAAATGTAGTAAAGAGATGTAAATTGAACAGCTGAGGATTCCACATATGAAGTTGCCATGTGTCCTTGTTTGAATCTGCAACAGGAGAGGAGGAATGACTGATTTTGTCAACTATGCTTTTCCACGGAGAAGAGTAGGGGGTACTTGTATTGCTGTCTAGATTTAGCTGTGACCTCGTTGCTGATGAGTTGCCAACTAATTTTTGATCTTGCGGATCGCGGCCCAAGAAGGTGTACGTCCGTCGCCGCGAGAATATGCAGTAAGCATTGATGAAGCTTAGCAACAAAATAGCAATTGATATGACCGACAGCTAAAAAAGTCTTAACAATGATAGGGGATTTGATAAAATATTCCGGCACTTACTACGCCCGTTAACCATCCTCTGAACCCACGCTTGCCACCTCGTCCCTGAAGAACATCGCCGGCTATAGGATTATTTCGCACTTTGCTAGAATCCCAGAGGATTTCACTCCGTTCATCCTGCCTAATAGCGACAGTTGAAATAGCTAGCCGACAAAACAAAAGTATCCCATCCAAAATAAGTCCCATTGGGAGTGACACGCTATCCGACAATTTGTCCCAATCAATCGTCTCAAACTGTTCGTGCAAATGCAGGTAAGTGTCCAGCGGATACGATTTTAGACGCGTCAACAGAGTAGCCCGGCGAACGACGCGCCGTTGAGCCATATTCCAATTGGCTGGCGTCAATAATTAGCAACTGTATTTACACGCAAATGTCTGCGACAACTCAGTTCGCGTTGAAAAACACAACATGTCACATTAGAACTAAACCCTCTGAAACCGTCAGCACAGTGATAATACTCATTCGAGAAAGAATCTACAAACTATAGCCACGCAATTCCTCGACTATCGCGGATAATTTACTTTTAACAGCACTATCTACGTCATCACATTATATGTTTCTCAGGCGAAAATGACAAGTTGCGCCACATATTTGACGACGATCACTGTCCAATAAACTGTCGGGGGTTATGCTACTGTCATCACCGTGCGAATAAATAAAGGCGCATGGTTCGCGTGGGCACCACAATTAGCATGTAAGTGAAAATACTCAGACTCGTACGGTCAATATGATGGTCCAGTCACATTCATTGATCTCCATGTGAAACTTCCCTTACTCGACTACCAAAATCAGATGGGCATATAGTAGCAATTTCGATGGATTGCAGAACCGCAGCAAGAACTGAGCAAACGCGAAGACGCAGTGCAATTTGCGAAATCTTTTACGGCATCATAGTTGGCGCCGCACATGTCGATCTCGCTCATCACCACTATGAACCTAATCAGACCGAGGACGTAAGCTCGTCGGCCCGTCGACCCCGGCGTTCCCGTCTATTGTGTTTCTCGGCTGAGCTCGCCGGGGCTGGAGGCGAGCGAGTGTGTCGATCATCACCATCTTCTCGTGGGTACTTAAGCATCCAAAGCGACCTCTTGGTCACAAGAAGTTTAGTTTTACTGATCCAATATCCATTTAAGTCCTCTATCTCCATTTTAAGTAGCATCGCTCAGCAATCAGGTTAATAAATCCAAGTGAAGCTCTAATACACAATGCGATCTGTTATTCTTGCCGTTCTGCTTGCACTCATCGCTACTGTGGCAGGTCAAACGTCTCCAACGACACCCGTGCCGTTCACGCCGGCAACCACATCCCCGACCTCGCCAGCCTCGCCGACCTCGCCGACGGGCTCTCCGGCGGCTACCACCACCACTAGCCCTACAGGCACTGCAACATCTCCGGCCACGTCGCCCACTACTGAAACGAGTCCTACGGCAACGAGTCCCACGGCAACGAGTCCTACGACAACGAGTCCTACGACAACGAGTCCTACCACAACGCGAGAGACCACGACTAGCCCGACTACGACGAGCCCTACTACGACGAGCCCTACGACCAGTCCTACTGCTACCAGGACGTCTGCTGCTGATAGCATTGTTCTTAAGCCCATCTCTGCTAGTAGTGGATATCTCAAGTTGGCGCTCGGACTCGTTGCGATTTACTTCGGTCATGCCTACTAGGTTGCCGGGGCAGTGCCGACCATCAGGGGAATAGAAGCTTCGATTGTATACATATGTGAACGAATATGATGAGATAAATAACAGTAAATTAATTAATTGTACAAAAGTGATTACTGGGCTTGTTATTTTGCTTGGGATATTTAGCGATCTTGTGTTTTTTTGCGATAGCGCGTGCTCTATCGAGAATTCGCATAATTTAATTGTAGTTTTCAAAGTATTTCTATATATTGCCCACCCGTCAACCGGCACTACTTTTTGAATAAACCGCAGTGCCTGTTACTATTAACATCTAAGGTCATACATATTAGTCTCTTCGGGACGTTTGTCGGATGTGTAGCTTAGCGTGTTCCAGAACGAAGGTGCGGCAGTCCAAAATATCACAGCGCCAGCGCCGCAGAGGCCACTGCACCGGAGCCGCGTCAGAACTTGCCGCATACTTATCTCTGCTTGTACAGGTCATCAGTTAATTCTCATACGTTTGTTCTTTGATCTTATTTGGTCAATTTATTACTGGATTCAGAGCGAATTGCGACTTTGGTTACCGCAACCAACGGCGAGTTTAGCTCGCAAATATGATGTCTCGCATCTCACAGCTTGGGAAGGCAATTGCAGAGGATATTGAACAGGCGAGAGCCCAATCCGTGGCTGCGTCGTCGACCAATCGCAGCGTAAATACACAATCTCCTGTCCCAGCGAGCAGTAGTGCTGCAATTGGACAGCCACAGCCAGAGGGTCCCGACGAAACTCCAAATACTGCTACCGGCACTAATGAGAATGACAATAGCGGTTCCGACCGTCCAATGGCCGACGATACTACGAAACCTGAACAATACCATCCTTTGCATGCACCGGGTGTGTCAGCATTGCAACAACCAAGTCAAACACCTACTCGTTCTTCGACACCTACAGTTGGTATGGAGTATCCGCCTGAGATCAGAGCGAAGCTGCGGAAACTTGCAAAGTACGAGGCGAGGTATCCAGGTGCGCAATGAACACTTCGATTGTCCTTGGATGACGTCGCTAACATATCATATGAAGAACTACATAGAGCTTATGAAGCTGAAAGGGCGCGGGCATCTTTCATCGACGCCTTCGAGACGGTCCTACGTGAACACACTCCTTGCTCATCAATACAGGAGACACAAACTTTTGTTGAATACCTTCAAAATCTCACTCTCAGACAAGACATGCTGGTTGAGGAGATGAAACGGGTGACGAAAGAAAAGGACGAATCTGTCCGAAAATCAAAAGATGCTGAAACAAGATACTTGGAGTCGGAGAAAGTGATCTCTGAGATCATGGCAAAGTTAGTTGAAAAGGAACAGGACACTTTGGTTCTAAAAACAGAAACGGAGAATCGGGATGTTCGTATCAAAGATGCAGAGGCTGCAAATAAAGCCGCTCTCGATGAAGCCAAGCTCGTTACAGATAATGCCAGAGCCCAGTTGACTCTATCGGAGGAAAAAGTCACTGAACTTGAATTGAAACTATCAAATCTGGAAGATCAGACGAAGAGCGCATCTATAGCTGCCGATCAAGAACTAGTGGAAAAATTACAGGCAGCAGAGTCTCGGGTTGCCGAGTTCGAATCTGATGTCAGCAAACTTCATTTGCAAATAGCAGACATGGAAGCTAAAGAAGTAAAGACGTTGGACGTTGCTATTGCCGACGCCGAAGCAAAGGACAAGCTCGCTGCAGCTGAATCTCGCATATCAGAGCTTGAGTCGGAAATTGCGGATCTTAAAAGCGCCAAAGTCATTACGGCGCCTAACAACGAAGATGTTGACATACATGACGAAGAGAATGACTACGAAGGGAATGACGTGGAGCCCAAGACTGTGACTCAAAGTGCAACTAATACCCCTAGCTCATCATCAAGAAATAAGAAAAAGAAAAAGAAAAGAGGCAAGAGCGGCAATACGATGCCATTGGAGGAGCAATCGTCTAAGGTCTCTGATACTCTTCCTGACATTGTATCTGCAGCAGCTGTATCTACTGGCATATCAGTAGATCATTCGATTGATGTGTCCGGTTACCAAACTAAGATCTCTGAGTTGGAGACGCAAGTTGACAGGCTAAGCAGCGAGCGATCTCAGAATTCGGAGGAGATTGAGAATTTGAGGGATGTTGTGCGAAGCGTTGGCCAGGAGCTAGTTGAAGCCAAGGACGAGATCAAGAATTTACGGGAACAACTGTCAAATAGTTCAGATATCGGCAGTAAGTTCGCGGAACTGGAAGCCAGTCATGCGGATATCATCAAACAGAAGGAGGATGTAGAACGTGCCCATGAAATTTTAGTTGATTCTCATAAAGAGGCAGTCAAAAAAATAGATGAAATGACGAAAACTTACGACGTATTAATGAAGGATCATTCACAAGTGAGCAAAAGGGTGGAAGAATTACTTGCGGAGAGTGAAAATGCGCAAAATCAGGCTCGGGAGGCGAGTGAGACATATGATAGGGATGCAGCAGAGTTGAAATCTAAAATTCTCAGTCTTGAGCAAGATATCAAGGCCACCGAGCAAGTCGCTCAAGCGCGGTATAAGGAGCTTTCCGAAAAGAATGAGTTACTGCTCAAGTTACAGTCTGATCTGCAGACAGCGAAAACAGCGGAGGCGCAACTGCGGAATGAACAGGTCGTGTTGACGGCGAAACTTGAGGAGCTAAAGCGTGTCGAAAAGAGTGAGCGGCAATTAAAAGTAGATGCTAGCAAGTATCGTACCGCTGTGGCGGAGCGTGATGCCGATCTGACGAAAGTTCGAACGCAATTACGGGAATATCAGACAGGGAAGATGAAAGCTGATGAGCGTGTCTCACAACTTAGCCATCAACTCGCACGGACTGAAGCCGAATTAAAAGGTGTCGTGGATAATGTCGATCGGATGTCCCGAGAGAAAGCCTCCCTGAATCAGGAACTGGAAAGTTTACGATCACGAATTCAAACTTACTCTTCTGCCAATTCAATGCTCAAAAATCAATTGGAGGCTGCAAAAGAGGACGTTCAGATTGCAAAAGCTGAAAAAGAGAGCGCCAAGACATTGATGGAAAGTCTTCGGCAGCAGGCGTCCGAAATGGCAATGCAGAGTAAGGAATCTCGCGATCGGTATGATGCATTAGAAGAGGAGCTGGCCGAGGCACATAGGTTACTGATTGAGCGTGCACGAGAGGCGACGACGATTCGTAGACTGTTGAGCGACGCAGAGTCGAAACAGGAGACATCTGTGCGCGAGCTGAAGGAGCAAATCAGTGTACTCGAGGAGGAACGAGACAGAGCAGAGAAAGAAGTCGTCGCAATTTCCAGACGTAAGAGTCGTGAGATGGAAGATTTGAAAATTAAATCTCGGGAGCAGGAGCGGAGACTTGGCATGGCAGATGAAGAGCGATCCAAACTGAACGCGGAGTTAAATGATCTACGAGCAGCACGGGAAAGGGCCGATGAGAAAGCAAGTCTTGCATCTTCAGAGATGGATGAGACAAGAAAAGTTCTAACCGAACTGCGAACAGTACTTGTATATCTCCAAGAGTTATTTTTACGATCAGGGCTACATCTAATGTGTATATAGGAAAGTACGGAAGCGCAACTATATGAAGCTGAAGCTAACAGGAAAGAGCTGAAGCAACTTGCCGAAGACACACAGGCAAAGGTTGAACGTCTGCAGAAATCCAACCGCGTGCTTTCCGAAGAACTACAGTCACTGCAGACACCAAGGGTTATGATGGATATGCATTCAGCAGTCCAGACTCGCGCGAGTCGATCTGTTTCTAGCTTGTCTGGTGGCAGTAACAAAGACGGCATGAATCCGCGACTCACGAGCTCTGGCAACGCTAGTCCAGCGTCCGCATATGTTGCCTACGAAGAAGGCGAGAACCTCAGCATTCCGTATATTAAAAATGTCCTGCTTGGTTTCTTGGAGCGCAAAGAACAGCGACAACAACTAATGCCTGTAATTGCAACGGTGCTGCATTTCCAGGGTAACGATGAGCAGCGATTTTTGTCCGCTTTCCTGAACCAAAAATGATGTTGTAATGTGATGACTGTATACATTGTTGAAAGTCCGCACGACGCCAAGTTTGTACAGAACACGCGGAGACATGGACGGTTTGTGGTAGTTTTTGTATGTATAACGTCGATGAATCCATAGAGCTGCATAGACATTGTTAAAATTATGAGCAATGTAATTACACATATAGAAGAACGCACATTATTTCGAATCTGATGAATTTTCAGCAAATTTCCTACTCCCTGACTTTTCTGCGGTCTCAGTCATCGTGCTCGTACCCTCTTCGAAGGCTCTTCGCTGTTCGCTCTCGTATAGATAGTCAGTCAATTTCAACCCGCCGTACGCAACGGCCATCGTCGAAACTCCAATCCATAGACGGCCTCTGAAAGGAATGGCATTATACCTAGTCCACAGTGATGGCATATTTTCTCTGTTACTGTTATGTGCACTGAATTTGCTACCATCCGTAAGAGAGTTTTCACTACCCTTTCACTACCCTTGCCCTGGTACGATGAGCCCAACCCGAAAAACTGAAAAGTTTACACAGCAAGGCACGTGACATTTTGTTAATTAAAAGTTTTGAGGTGAACCACGAAAGTAAGATGACGTCAGACCCTAAACCGACAGAGAGACTTCAACTTAACAGCATATTTTGATGAAAATTGGTTCAATGGGATAGATACTCCACCAGATACACTATTTACTGGCATTTACACTACGTCCTTCGTGCCAGTCCTCGCGCTGATCCCGTTCGCTCCTGCGTCGCTACTAACGATTCACAGCCTCAACTGGAATCCCTTAACCATGACGGCATCGTCTGACCACCTCAGGTGGTTCGAGAATATTGGGCTGGAGGACCTCCCACTTGCTGGCGGAAAGAACGCGTCCCTTGGTGAGATGTACCGAACGTTGACAACGCAAGGTATCCTCGTTCCAAATGGGTTCGTATTGACGACATATGCGTATCGAGACGCCCTCCAAGCCGCAGGCGCCTGGCCAAAATTGCATGGATTTTTGGATCATATCGACACTACCGACGTGACTTTGCTGAGAAAGCAGTCTGCCAAGGCGCGCCAAGTCGTGTATGACGCGACTGGGACGGATAATCTACGCCATTTGGTTGCCGTGGCCTATCGCAGTCTCGAAGAGGAGTATGGTGAGGAAATAGCAGTCGCTGTCCGAAGTTCAGCCACATCAGAAGATCTGCCCAATGCCAGTTTCGCCGGTCAGCACGAGTCGTATCTGAATATCAGTGGCGCAGAAAATATCTTCGACGCATGCCGTCATTGCTTCGCATCGCTCTTCACCGACCGCGCCATTGTGTATCGTGTCAATAATAACTTCAACCACTTCAAGGTCAGCCTGTCCGTCGGGGTCATGAAACTAGTCCGCTCGGATCGCGCGGCGAGCGGTGTGACTTTCACACTTGATACAGAGTCCGGATTCCGCGACGTCGTTCTTACTACCGGCGCCTACGGGCTGGGAGAAAATATTGTCCAAGGCGTTGTCAACCCGGACGAATTCTATGTGCATAAACCTACCTTCCGACAAGGGTACCGTGCCGTATTACGTCGTGTTCTTGGCAAGAAACGGCTAACGATGATTCTGGCAAAAAAAAACATTGACGGAGCGACCACCAAAAATGAACCAACACCGACAGACATGCAAAAGCGCTTCTGCCTCACTGATGACGAAGTTCTGCTCCTTGCCGATCACGCTCTTTTGGCCGAGGACCACTATTCGCGACACGCGGGGCGTCATATGCCATTGGATATTGAATGGGCAAAGGATGGTGATGACGGTAAGATCTATATCGTGCAAGCTCGACCGGAGACGGTAGCTTCTCGCAAGATGGCAGCCATGTTGGAGACGTACTCTCTGCACGAAAAGGGCACCGTCCTCACGCATGGACGGGCTGTCGGTGAAAAGATCAGCACAGGTATCGTGCGCGTAATTTCGACTCATGACGATCTGGCTCTTTTCCGCCCAGGAGAGGTTCTTGTAGCGCCTTCGACCAATCCCGACTGGGAAGCTGTGATGAAAACAGCGGCCGCAATTGTGACGGACCATGGGGCCCGCACCTGCCACGCAGCGATTATTGCCCGCGAACTGGGCGTCCCCGGAGTTGTTGGGACCGAAACCGGCACTCAGGTGCTAAAGTCAGGCCAGCGTGTCACAGTCTCATGTGCTGCTGGCGAGATAGGAACGGTATATGAAGGTGAAATTCCGTTTGAAGTAACCAGAATCGATGCTGATCGTCTGCCCCACCCACGTACACCGATTATGGTCAATCTCGGTAATCCGGAACTGGCTTTTCATACGGCCATGATGCCCAGCGGCGGTGTGGGCCTTGCGCGTATAGAATTCATTATTAGTGAATATATAGGGATCCATCCCATGGCGCTCGCACATCCTGAACGTTTAGCGATTGCAGATCGGCAACGAGTAGCAGAGATCACGGAAGGGAGCCCATCGCCGAGCGAATATTTTGTAAGAACCCTCTCAGAAGGGGTTGGCACGATCGCAGCTGCATTTTATCCCAAGCCCGTTATCGTTCGACTCTCAGATTTCAAGACTAATGAGTATGCGGCGCTAATTGGCGGCACAGCTTTCGAACCACAAGAAGCAAACCCGATGATCGGCTTTCGGGGCGCGTCTCGTTATGCCCACGCCGCTTACGCGGACGGGTTCGCCCTAGAATGTGCAGCTTTGGCACGAACGCGTGGTGCAATGGGGCTGACCAATATAATTGTGATGATACCGTTCTGCCGCCGGGTTGAAGAAGCTGAGCTTGTAGTGGCTACAATGAAGCAAAACGGCCTAGTGCGCGGCAGGGATGGACTCGAGATTTATATGATGTGCGAAATCCCCAACAATGTCATCCAGATGGACGCGTTTGCGAAAGAATTCGACGGGTTTTCGATCGGATCTAACGATTTGACACAACTAACGCTAGGCGTAGATCGTGATTCCGAAATTGTCGCGTTTGACTTTGACGAACGCGATAAGGGCATGCTCGAAATGTTGCGTCTTGCTGTCGCGGGTGCGAAGCGCAATGGTCGGAAGGTCGGCATATGCGGCGAGGCACCAGCGAATTATCCGGATATTGCCAGCTATCTTGTCACGCTCCATATCGATTCTATAAGTGTGAATCCGTCAAGCCTCTTACGCACGATGGGTGTTGTCCACGAGGCAGAGCTCCGCGGCTGAAATGGCATAGAGATGCTAACTCGTTTTTTGACTTTCCCGGTGTGCTACGTCGGAAGATTGTCAAGGTTTTGGTCGAGATTGGGTGGACTACAACGGAGGTTGGAACGCAACACGGCACTTGATAGCGTGCTTTTAATTTAGTAAGTGGACTTGGACTAAATATATTTCCGGTTATCACCTGGACATGAACTGGCGAATCCTGACGAAATGGTCGGTTAAAATTTATATTGATATTGAAATGAAAATACGTAAAAAGCCAAGAACATTAGTTGCACAAAACAATACAATCTAAAACCACGATCTCATCAACCGTGGCTGCAAAATTAAGATAGATATTCCGTTAGTTCTAAAAGTTTGCCGACCGCGGGTCAATAATTGACCTTAAGCCACAAAACAAAAGACGTTGCGCGCCGCGCAGAGAGAAAATCTTTGGCTCCGTGTCCAGCTGGCACCTCAGATAACACTCCCCAAATCGCGTTGACCTAACCCTCATGTTATCAAACTCAGAGATAAGTAGCGTCGTATATATTTTGGATTGCGACTAGGTTAACCAGACTATAATGTGTTTAGTAAAATGTCACAAACCACGATTCAATTAGATGAGCAAACTGCAGCTGCTGCGACGATACGTCTACCTAATGGAAAGGCCGTCAATGTCCAGTCAAATATTTCTATCGAGGCCGACGAGATCCCGGTAATTGACGTCTCCGGTATCTACAGCGAAGATATAGAAATGAGAAAAATGGTGGCCGAGAAAGTTCGCGAGGCATGTCACCGAATTGGGTTCTTTTATGCTATAAATCATGTTCGTGCTTCAGTGGTTGTGGCGCTTGATGTTTCGACTGATAATTGCGCGTAGGGAATTGATCCCCAATTATCATCCGGTGCGTTTGAACAGGCTAAGAGATTCTTTGCCTTACCAATTGAGAAGAAAATGGAGGTAGACACTGCTCTTGTGCCTGGCGAGTTCGTTGGATACCATGCTATGGAACAGTACGGCAGCAAGAACAGAAAGCAGAACGGTAATTACTTCATGCCTTAAAATGTCTGTCTGTAAGCAAAGGCTAAGCGGTTTCGATAGACCTCAGTGAGGCTTTCAATATTGCCTACGATGCCAAATATGACCCGGATGCAATTACAGACGAGCCATCGAGAAGCATTTTCTTGCCCGAAGATGATTTGCCGGGATTTAAGGATGGACTTTACGCTTATCATACACAAATCCTCCAATTTGCGCGCAAAATGACTCGCATCTTCGCCTTGGCATTGCATTTGCCAGAAGAATACTTTGCCGATTACGTTAAACAGCCCGAGGCAGGTATGCGAATACTTCACTACCCGCAGCAGGAGCATTCCGAAGATGACCAGAATGGTATTGGAGCGCACACGGATTTCGAGTGTTTCACAATGGTTACCCAGGATGGTTCGGGTGGACTAGAGGTCCTCAACAAAGCCGGATATTGGATCAAAGCCAAACCCGTTCCCAATTCGTTTGTGATCAACATCGCTGACTGCTTGATGCGGCAAACGAATGACTTTTTCGTGTCGACCGTGCATAGGGTAATCAACAAGAGTGGCAACGAGAGATATTCGATCCCATTCTTCTATGGATTTGACCGTAGAAAAGTCCTCGAACCAGTTCCTACATGCATCTCTGAAGACAATCCAATGAAATATCAACTTATGACAAGTGGAGAGTATTATATATGGCGAGCTAGCAAGGCGAAGGACGGAGAGCTATAATGTCAGCTTTCGATGCTGCAATAAACGCTCAGACCCGGGAGAATGCGTTACGAACATCGGCTTGACTTTGCGTCCAGCTCGGAGTAGAAAAGTCGTAGGAAGCTGGACGTTATAACTTCCGCAACGGACGGCGGAAGTTTTCGCTTGAACATGTGTAAGACCTACAGTCAATAATAGACGCGCAAAATATATTTCACGAATGAGATATCAGATAACTAGTAGCGTGCTTTTTGTTATTCGAGCAAGAATACTGGCAGTGTACTTAAATGGCCTGGGAAGCAGAGGACAAACCGCTCCGTTTATGTCGCCAGGCTCTACCTGCCATCGACCTTGTGCTGGGCAAGACGACAGATGACAGAGAAGACAAAAGATAGGAGCTTCACAACCAGGAAGGGCGCGAGAACAAAACACATGAGTCCGATGAACAACTCCAAGGAGAATTTGCAGACAGAAACCCTACCCCGAAGGCGGATGTATTGTCCCAACAACCCGTCGCATTAGGCGCACGACACTTCCCACAAACCTTCCCCACCTCGCCCTGATCCTCTTGCGCCGGGCGTCCGTCACGTCACGCGACTTAACTCAAAATGCCTCTTTTTCAACCCGCTGATATTCACGCACCTGTGTTGCAGCAGTTCTCGCTTAGAGGCAAAATCGCCGCCGTAACCGGGGGCGCTAGAGGCATTGGTTTGGAGATTGTTCGGGGCCTCGCAGAGGCTGGAGCCGATGTTGCCTTGATATATTCGGCAAGCCTAGATGCTGAAAAAACAGCCGCCGAGATTGCGGCGGAGACTGGAGTCAGAGTCAAGGCGTATCAGTCCGATGTCTCTAATCGCAGTGTCATTGCTGAAACTATGAACCAGATCGCAGACGAGTTTGGTCACGGTCGACTAGATATCGTCGTAGCGAATTCAGGCGTATGTGCAAATGTGCCGTCTCTAGAGTACACGGAAGAGACGTGGAATCGAAATAATAGCGTGAATTATGATGGAGTCATGTGGACGGCCCAGGCAGCTGGCAGAATCTTCAAGAAGCAGGGCAAAGGAAACTTGATCATTACTGCATCTGTGAGTGCTCTTCTAGTCAACATCCCACAGACTCAGGCTGCATACAATGCTTCCAAGGCCGCTGTAGTGCATTTAGCGAAGAGTTTAGCTGTGGAATGGACGGAGTTTGCTAGAGTGAACTGCATCTCCCCTGGTTTTATTTTGACCAAAAGTATGTTCTTTTTCTATCCAGAACCGGGAAGAATGTGTGGAGCTGATGATTCTTACTATAGTGCTTACCAACCAACCCAAAGAGCTAATGGCCCAATGGCTGGCCATGATTCCGGCAGGGAGAATTTGCAATGCAGCTGAATTGAAAGGTGTACGTACGGCACAAATTCGAACCAGATAGCCCCACTAATTTCAAACTGACATCTCGCTTAACTCTAGGCTTATGTGTTCTTAGCAAGCGATGCGTGCTGCTACATGACGGGAGCGAACCTTGTTATTGACGGGGGTTATACCTTACCTTAAGGCTTAGACTCAATGTAATGTCCTATTTGGGATATTTTGTGATGGAGATTGTGTACAATCGGACCTACAATTTGACGATACTTCAACTCGGGGTTTCACATCGGTCGATAATCTGAAATCCAATGAATTAGGCAAACTCATTGTGAACCTTGAAACCCTGAAACAGTGTGGCGATCCATTCAATCCATTCCACGGAGGGTCCCGTGGAGTGGACCGTGGACGCTAAGGGGAAAATTCGCGTGGAATGGATCCACGAAGGGTATCAGTGGAGTGGATGGGC